>CATIWJ010416168.1:0-67555 GCA_949640765.1 Croton laevigatus
ATGCACTTTAACGTAATTATTTTTTTCCAACCCAACTCACTAAATGGAAAACAGTAGAATTAAAATAGTTATTTTTTCTCAACCCAACTCACTAAATAACAAAAGGTAAAATGGTCTTAATTCTACCAAAATAACAAAAAAAATTTTATTATTTTAGAATACTGATTTTGCCCTAAAGTCTCTATTAAATAAGAATAGAGGTAGTATCATATTTTTCGCCTACCCTCACATGAATTTTTAGGTCCGCCCCTGTCAGGGTGAGTTATTGTGAGATAGTTTAGTTTTCCAACTAACCTCTTGTACTGTTCAGGATCATAAAAAAGCTCTCCATCCTTGGTAAGTTGTTGATTAGGAAGCATTGGTGTACTGCATGGTTTGGCTCCTAATTTTCCAGTTTCCGCTAACAAATCCAAAACAAACTTTTGTTGACATAGAAAGATACCCTTCTTGTTTCTTAATATCTCAATTCCCAAGAAATATTTCAAGTAAAGATTTGACCTGAAGGGATGATTTTAATGATGAGGTTCCCTCCATACCACTTCCAGTCATCACAATATCATCAACATAAACCACTGGTAGAATGATGTAGATTGCTTGTAGAATACAATTTGATCACTCTTGGCTAAACTTTCTAAACTAAGCTCGAGGAATTTGCTTCAATCCATACAATGACTTTCAAAGACGACGTACTTTTTGAGATTCCCCCTGAGTAACAAACCTAGGAGGTTGCTCCATGTACACCTCTTCTAAAAGATCAGCATGCAAAAAGGCATTCTTCACATCAAGTTGGTGCAAAGGCCAATCATTCATTGCTGCCAAGGAAATAAACGAACGAACCGGAGTCAACTTAGTTATTGGACATAGTGTCACGTAGTCAATCCTATAAGTTTGAGCATAGCCCTTAGCAACCAACTAAGCTTTGAGATAAGCGAGAGATCCATCAGCATGAAACTTCAAGGCAAAAACTCATTTACATCCAAACTGCTTTCTTACCAAAAAGTAGGTCAACTAGCTCCCAAGTGCCCTTTTCAATCAAGGCATTCATTTTATCAAGCATGGCTTGCCTTCACCCAGAATGAGATAAGGCTTGCGAAACAGACTTTGGGATCTCAACTGAATCAAGATAAGCAACAAAAGAGCAAGAAGCAGATGATAATTGGTCGTAGGTAACACAAGGGGAAATGAGATATGTGCATTGGCGTTTACCTTTTCGAAGAGCAATAGGTAAGTCAAGGTCGCTAGGAAGAGGATCCAACGAAGAAGGCGATATCGGTTCCAGACTAGGATCAAAAGGGTAAGGTCTTCGAGAGTAGACATTAGTGACAAGTGTCAGAGGTTGTGGCAATGTTGGTGGAGGTGGAACTTGAGCAGATCTAAATTGGTGACATGATACACTAACAACTCATCACAATCCGGTGAGGATTTAGGCGAAGATGAGTCACCAAAGAATGGGGTCTATTCATAAAAAGGGACATCAGCTGAACTTAGGTACTTGTTTAAGAGAGGAGAGAAACACTTACACCCCTTTTGTAGGCGAGAATATCTCAGAAAACATACCTCAATGACTTAGGGTCAAGTTTAGAAAAATGTGGACGATTATCATGAAGAAAACAAGTACACCTAAATATAGGAGGTTAAATAGGAAATAGAGGACTAGTTGGGAATAAAACTTGATAAGGTATCTGGTTCTGTAAAATTGTGGAAGGCATACGATTTATGAAAAAAAAACACATATAGTAGAGACTGCATCAACCCAAAAATGTTTAGGCACATTAGTTTGGAATAAAAAGCTATAGCTATCTCAAGGAGATGTCTATTTTTTCTTTCAGCTATTTTATTTTGGGATGGAGAATCAGCACAAGATGACTGGTGAAGTATCCCATGTTGGGTCATGTATGTCTGAAAGGTGAAGAGAAATACTCTAGCATTGTCACTTCTTAAAATTTTAACATTGAATTGAGTATTAATTTCAGAACAAAAGGACTGAAAATGTGATCGTAACTCAGAACGAGATTTCATAAAATAAAGCCAAGTCATACGAGAGAAATCATCCACAAAACTAAGAAAATATCGAAGTCCATTTGATAAAACAAAACAAGGTCCCCAAACATCAGAATGAAGTAACTCAAAACTATGACTAACCCTCCTATTAATCCAAGGAAGAGACAATTGATGGTGTTTAGCAAATTGGCATGACTTACAATCTAAAGATGACACTTTCTGAAATTAAGGGTATAACTTCTTGAGCAAAGACAGAGATGGATATCCTAATCAACAATGAACCAGAACCCTTCTGATTCTTTTTAAGCAACCTTTGGCAAGTTATCTTTGTATGACTAGGTTCATGGCAATAGTAGCATACTATTCCCAAGCCTTAAACTTCCAAAATTCCAAGTTCCACCTCCAGTGCCATTGCTACTTCCCTTGTAATTACCCTGAGGCTGAGGTCGAATGGTATTTGTACTTTTCTGGCTAAAAAGCGCACTAGGTTGAGATATAGACGAAACCTGACGACTAGGCACAGTTCACAACACTCTAGTATAAGCTTCTTGTAATGTGGTAACACCAGGATCGAACACAATCTGTGATTTTACTCCATATTGAGATGTAAGACCATCCAAGAAACTCATGATTGCCATCAGTTCTCTTTGAGCATGTTGAGCCTTGACTTCTACACTTAAAAGCAATAGTGCATTCAACTCTTCATACGTTTGAAGTGCATGTGGTAAGTGTGAAGAGACTGATTGTGTTGTTCAACTCGATAGAATTCTTTGCATACATAAAAAATACGGGAAATATTCTCTCCCATAAAACACAAAAACGAATTCTTCCATCACATCTTTAACACAATCACAATGGGTGATGTGACCAGACTAGTCAAGTTTGATAGAATTATGGATTTGCATTAGCAACTGAGCATCAATTCTCATTCATTCAAAATGCCCAAGATCATTTTCAGTTCGAGGACTCTTTGTGAGATGATTCTTTTGTGAAATACTCTTTAAATATAACCCGACAGTCTTATCCCAATAATAATAGCTAATTTCATCAGTAATTTTAGCCACGAATAACACTAAACTTGTCATCACATGTTTTACCTAAATACTCAAAGAAAACCAAGAAAAGAACTAGTACTTAACTAATAGAAACAGATAGAGGGACTTTTCTAGTGACAAAGAGACAACCACTTAAGGTGGAGACAAGGCAAATTGACGCTGCTCATTTGGGTAACAAAACGATACCAGAACAAGAAATCTGATCACTAGAAACTTTCCATACAAACACCCCCCCCCCCCCCCCAACCAAACGTGCTAGCGTGTGATTCTGCCCAAAAATTTTTAATATTATATTTTTGTCTCTATTTTTTTTAAGTCTAATTTTTTTATTTGATAATTTAATTCTTTTAAGAATTAAATTATTGAATGTTATAAAAAGTGAAAGACTGCACAATTGAATATTTTAAAACAGAGGACTAAAAAGTTGAAAATTTTTAATATTAAATTTTTTAGTTCATTTATTTTAAAAGATTCAATAATTTAGTATTTTATTTTTTATAATATTATACTTTTTAGCCTTTAAAAAGACTAAAGTGTCTAAAAGTAACAAAATAGAGAGATAAAAAAATATAATATTGAAAACATGGAAACTAAATTGTCTAATTCATTAAAATAGAGAGACTAAATTATAATAAACGGTTAAAAATTCTTAAAAGTTATCCATATGCTCTTTCTCCTCTTTTGTGTTTTCTGTACTCTTACTTTTTACTAATTATTTTTTGAGAAAAAACTTTTTATCAATTGTTTATGTGGCTGTAAATTTATTTACCTATTTTATTTCTCTAACAATTATATTTTAAAATATAAATTAAATCTATTTTTTAAAGTATTGATTTCTTGCACTAAACATTTACATATTATGTTTTCCAAGAAGGTTTTTTTTTTTAAATTAATAACACTGGTGTAGGTTGAAATTGGGATAATTATAATTTAGTCCTATTTTAGCGTGTTAAATAATTTAGTCCTTATATTTTTAATATTATATTTTTCCGTCTATTTTTTTTTTAGTCTAATTTTTTATTTGATAATTTAATTCTTTTAAGAATTAAATTATTGAATGTTATAAAAAGTGAAAGACTGCACAATTGAATATTTTAAAACAGAGGACTAAAAAGTTGAAATTTTTTAATATTAAATTTTTTAGTTCATTTATTTTAAAAGATTCAATAATTTAGTACTTTATTTTTTATAATATTATACTTTTTAGTCTTTAAAAAGACTAAATTGTCTAAAAATAACAAAATAAAGATATAAAAAAATATAATATTAAAAACATAGAAACTAAATTGTCTAATTCATTAAAATAGAGAGACTAAATTATAATAAACGGTTAAAAATTCTTAAAAGTTATCCATATGCTCTTTCTCCTCTTCTGTGTTTTCTGTACTCTTACTTTTTACTAATTATTTTTTGAGAAAAACTTTTTGTCAATTGTTTATGTGGCTGTTAATGAGTTTTTCTCGTTGGTGACTGCCATTTCTCATCGTTTTATTATTTGTTTAGTTTTTACATATTTTTTCTAACAATATATCTAAATTTATCTGTTTGAACAAGATTTAAAATAGTCGTCCAGGTTTTGGAATTTAGTTCTATATTTGAAAGATTCAAGCAGAGGCTATAAATTATTGTTAGAAAAGATCAAGAAGATAAGTCGAATAGTGGTTAGAAATTGTATCGAGGTGGAGCCAACTGAAAATCCTTGAATTTTTTGTACCTTGATATATTTGTATCTATTTTTTATTTATCCTTTAATTATAATTGATGAGATATTTCTTTTTTAGAAAAAATGAAAATTCTTTATACGACAGATAAATAAAAATTTATCATAATAAATCAACATTTTAATCAATAATTGTCCAAAAAAAAAAAACTTTTAATAAAATAATTATAATATTATTTAAAAAAGGATAAATTATAATTTGGTTTCCCAGTTTTGGCGAGTTAGACAAATTTGTCTCTTGATTTTTAATATTATATTTTTAATCACTCTGTTTTCATTAGACATTTTAGTCTTATAAAAAAACCCGTTAAAGTATCATATTGAAATATACCATAAGCACCAAACTATATATTTTCATAGGGACAAAACGGAAATTGTCCACACTTAAAACGCAACTTTCATTTCCCGTAACAAACGGAACAAATAAGTATATCAAATCGAAGCTCTCGATACACGGATTCAAAAAATATACTTTTTTTCAATATCCGATTGTCTCAAAAAATATGGTTGAAAAGTCTAGGTTCAGAGAGAAAACATTACCGGAACTTTGACCGGCGAGTGCGGGTTGCTCCATTGACCAATTGAGGTGCGGTTGGTGGCGCTGGATTTGTCTTGACGTCAATTTACCAACTGTCCATTGTGTGTCAGCGGAAGAGCTCAGAGGTGGCGGTGGCGGTCGAAGTTTTTGCTGGAATTCCTCTCTAAAACTAGAAACTTTGATTGGCTGCAACCATCATGTCCGAGCTCCGCTTGTTGACACGTGTTAGACCGTGGAAAAGCTGACGTCGAGACAAATCCAACCCACAAACCACACTTCAATCATTCGTTGTAGCAGCCCGCACTCGCCAATCAAAGTTTTAGTGGTGCTTTGTCTCTCTAAACCTAGATCTTGAACTGTATTTTTTAAGACTTTTTGGTGATCGGATGTTGAAAATAAGTACATTTTATGAATCATTGCGTTGAGAGTTTTAATTTGGTATACTCATTTGCCCTGTTTGTCGCTGAAAATGAAAGTCGGGTTTTGATATGGACGATTTCAATTTTGGTTCTTGTGAAAATATATAGTTTTCTTACCTAATAAAACAAATGAGAAGAGCAATTAATCCGCACGCAATTAACATTTAAACGACAATAATAACTAAGCCTATTATCATAAAATATTTTTCAAAGGGATAAATGAAGTCTGCTTTTTAATATTTTTCAAAATAGAATCTTTTTAATATTTTCCAAAATATAAAATGAGATCTCTCTGAAATGGAGGTAATAGTTTTTAAAATATAGATTTCGGACGGTTTATTTTTATATCAATTTTAAATTAGGAATAATTATTATTTTGTCCTAAGTTGTTACATATTATATAATTTACTTCTTATGTTTTTATTATTATATTTTTTTGTCTTTATATTTTTTTCTTATTTCATTTTCTAGTCCTATGATTTTGTGACATTAAAATGATAAAAAAACAAATATGCACATTAAAATTATGCATAGGAAGAATTACTCTAAGATCTCTGAGTTCTACTCTAATGTGCTCTCTGGTCCATTGCTTTTCAAATTGTACTGTAAGCTCAAGTTTTGGAACAATTATGCTATAAGTTCCTTTCAATCTGCCATTAATGGCAGCTAAAATGTCAATGTTACCCCTTCTTTTATATTATATTTACAGCTAAATTTTAATAATTTTATTTAATTAAAATATTTACAAACTTGTCTTCTCCACTAAACTCAAACTCTTGCTGTGGACTTTTCATTTCTTGCTTCCTTTTGTGTTATCTGATCTGTCGAAACTAACTTTACAAAATCCTTAAATTTACTTCTTTCATTTTAGCTTTTTGAGTTTTCGATTAAAAGTTAAAAGTTAAAAGTTTAGTTATCACCATGAGCAAGGGACAAGAGCAACTACTGGATCAAGCATTGATTTTTACTTTTTTTTTTTTTGTACAGAGCTTTGATTTTTAATTTAGTTTGCTTTGCCGGAGGAAGCAATGAAGTCGCCGGCAAACGCCGATTCTGTCGCAGCTCCGCCACCAGTATAAATCTAGGTACAGTTATTATTCTTGGTTAATTATAAATATATATTTTTTTGGGAAGAAGAAAAACATAGAAATAACAGAGGATTTGTGTTTGATTATATATGAATGTCAAAAGTTTTTAGGCTTGATATGAAATTAAATTATGGGATTAATTTTTAAATTTGATCTAAATGTTGTTTTTCAATAAGTATTGATATTGGAATTGTGGAACAATCTTCTTCCTGAACTAGTAAGCTGATGAGAGGTTTTGTGGAAGGGTGGAGGATGGTGATTAGCCAGAATTTGTGGCTGAGTGCAGGGTTCAAAATTAAACTGCGAAATTAAACCTTCACTGACGTAATATAAATTTTATAGGATTGATAATTTAAATTATAAATTATTTTGATAATAATTTACAAAAAATATATCAATAATTTTGATATCAAGAGAGTTTCTGTATTGATTATGATATTTATACTAATAGTATAAAATAAATATATAAAATATATAATGGAAAATTAGTAAAATAAAAAGATTTATTATCATAAAATTTTTTTTATAAACGTTACAAATTAAATAAAAATTCAGTATTACAAATTAAATAAAAATTTAGTATAAAATAAAGTGTTATTAATTTATTTAAAATTAATAAAATCTTTAAATAAATTGAATGTTGAATGAAAGATAAAATTTGAGAGGATACATAGTATAGTTAGATGCGCGCTACGTAAGGACGTTGTGGTTTAGTGGTTATCACGTTAGCTGTTATGATTGAAGGACATAGTTCAATCCTAGGCGTCAATTATTTTTAATTTAAATTTGTTGCAAAAATGAGAAAATCTTGCCCCTATTATGTATCGAACACCAGAAGAGCAGCTCCCAGGTTATTAAAGCCGTTACTCGCTGCACTAGAAGTGAATTAGAATCAAGTTTTTCTACTAATAATATATATTTTTAATTCAGGGGGACCAATGCACCCAATGGCTATGATTATGTCCCTGATGCTGATGCTGATGGTGATGGTAGATTTTGAACAGAAAAAGGAAAAGCTGGGTTGCTCGGTTTTTTTTTTGGATGAAGGTTGATGGTTTCGAATAGACAAATGGGAAGAAAGAAGGTGGTGGTCGAAGGTGATGCAGAGCTTCGCTGGCTATTGAAGATCTCGGTTTGCAGAGTTGGTAGGTTTTGGCGGTCAGAGGAGACGATGGACTTAGAGGCGGGCAGTAGTGTTCCAAAACACGGTGTTTCAAAAGGGTAGTATTGGGATTAAAAAGTTTTAATTTGTTGAATTTCTTAAATCTATGTTGACTAACGGAAATATTGGACGCAAGGACTTTATAGCATAATTGTTCCAAAACCCAACCTGATAGTATATTTTAAAACATCAAGGGCCTAAGAGCAGATTTAGAGTAAAATTCACGAACCCCAAAGTAATTCTCCCTTGTGCATATAACAAATAAAAATGACTAATAAATACTAATTATTCATTGAAAACCTACCCATTCAGTCAATTACAATAGCTTAGTTGTAAAAAAATTTAAATTTTTAATCCCACTATTTTAAAATATTTAATAGTTTAATACTTCACTTTTTAAAATATTATACTTTTTGGTCCTTAAAAGGACCAAATAATCAAATGACATATAAAGATAGAGATTGAAAAAATATAATATTTGAGGGACTAAATTATATAATATGTAATAACAGAGGGACTAAATAATAATTATCCTTTTAGATTATCTAGAATCAAATATATACTCCAAAACCTATTGGCTATGATGTAATAGTATTACCTTATAAATTACTAGTATAAGAAAGTTGAGTTTAATTTTTAAGTTATAATTAATTAATTTATTATTTCAAATTCAACCTACCGGTGACGGTGCAAGTGCATATTGCAAAATCTGCCCTTATAATCACACCATGCAATATTTACGATTTACGTAACAGGAAAATAGTAAAATTGGAATCTTTATTACTGGTAAAAAAAACAGTAAAATTGAAAGGTTGGCAGAGGTACCTTGTCGAGGGCTTTAACCATAGCATTGGTGTCGCCAATGTTATTACCAAAAGCATCGAGTGCTTTCCCTAACAACAGATATCCAACTGGTTGAGCCAACCCATGTATTATAGCTCCTACTGTCCCTAATATCATTAGCAACCAATCCACTGAGTCTGCATAGCTCAAGAGCTTCGAAAATGCCAACACTTTATTATTGTTTCTCAACTTTTCTTTATCATCATCATTCCTCTCCTTCTCTTGTGCTTCAATCCTTTCCTCTTCATTGGGTTTCTTATCCGATGTTACTTTCACCATTTTGGGTAATTTTTAGAGCTGAAGTTGAGCATGTATAGTATAGTATACTATGCCAGTTTTATATAATGAGGATTAAGGAATATTACGAGGGATATGCTTGAGATTGATTAATAATAAAATGGAAGGAATAATATGGATTTGTTTGTAAGTATGTTACTTGTCTTTGCTCATGTCGAGAGGGAGATGCAAACTAAGGCCAGCGGCTTCTTTGAGTAAGTACAATTCACTAAATTCCACTTTCACTTTTCACTCAGCTCTCTAACTCCCATGTCTCTTCTTTATTTTTTTTCTCTTTTCTTGTAATACTATTAATAATAATAAATAACAGGATAATCGATGCCCTACTTTCATTCATGACATGGATATGGATGTAATTATATATATTCAAAATACTCTATCTTATGAACTAATCCACGAGAAAAGTATTGAAAGAATTTTTTTTTGTTTGGAAAGATATATATATTGTTTTTAATTAGATTTAGGATTCTATTCTGAATGTTTGTTTGAGTTCATTTCTTTGAGATAATGAATTTTCCTTTAAAAAATTAGACTTGGTCTCACAAGTATCTAAGATGAACTCTTTTATTTTCTTTTTCAAATTTAAAGCCGAAGCTGCTTTTTTTTTTTTCCAATTCTTAAAATCTATATGAAACAATTAATATCTAAAATTTCTTTTCCATGAGGTTTTTTGTTTTTGCTTTTTCGGAAAGGTAATGGTTTTATTCATGAAAATCGAATTATTTACGTCATTAATAGATGGAGGAGGATTAATATTTCACATTTCAAGGTCAAATATGAAATGTTCCCTAGCAAGAAGAGTATGATCAGCAACATTCGCATACATATAGGCAAAGACCCACGTGAGACTCAATATCAAGCAAATCACAATCAAACCATACCAAACGAAGAATTATTATTAACCAATATTACCAGCAGCCAATCACAGGAGAGCTCAATGGTTCACCTAGATAGCCAACCTGGAGCCACAGATTCTTGACACATCAGATACTAAAATAAATATCAATGGTTCTAATTATAGGTTCTTCTATAAGATTGACGGTTTCTTAAGAGAATAATGTATATAAATAGGAGTAGACTTTTGTTATCTGTAATCTTTTCTTTTAATTTCTTCTGCCCTTAATGAAATAATTAAAAAAAATGAAATAATCTCATAGTTCATGGTATTAACGGAAATACAAGAGATTAATAGAAGAATCCAGAACTCTTCCTGAACCTCGACCTGACCTTCCAGTACTTGCCACTGACGTTGCTTGATTTGCCCCACTTCTACTATCCCCCTGACTTTGAGTGCCTCGCTGGTATCCTTCTAAAGAACCGCCTCCTTTCGACTTCTTCCTTGGAGACTGATAATTTCTAGGAGCACTTTGGATCTGGCCTTTCTTTTGCTGCATTCTTTGCCTCTGATTTTTCTGCTCAACTTGTATTTGCTCAATTTCGAGTGCTACAGAAACTAAGCTCAAAAATTCCCTAAGTGCAGGAGCTACTAATTGGACCTTGATCTCGCTATTCAACCTTTCCCTGAAATATTTACATCGGTCCACTTCAGTTGCAATCATGTTCTTCACATATTTACTCAGTCGAGTAAACTCCCGTTCATATTCTAACACATATATTCGATTTTGCCTCAAATACAAAAAGTTTTTCTTTTTTGAATCCAGGTAAGTCTCCGTAATAAACTTTTTCCTGAACTCTACCATGAAAATTCCCACATCCTTTGCTCTGGTGGAACCCGCTGCTGCACGGTATCCCACCAAACATAAGCTTCTTCCATCAGTAAAGAGGTTGCACACCCTAACCTTTCCTCTGAGTTGCACTATAATTGGTCTAGTGCCCTAACAGTACTCTCAATCCAGTATTCCACAGTAGCTGAATCTTTATCTCTAGCTGCCCTAAACTATTTAGCACCGTATTTCCTTATTTTCTCGTTTGGGGATTGTCACTCCTGTTCCACTACGGGGGCTGCTACCGGTATGGGTGTTGTAACATCCGCCTACTGTAAATACTGTACAGGCGCGTAAGTTCCAAAGCATGGCTAAGAGACCCATCGGAACTCCGAAGTTAAATGTGCTTCGGTCACAGTAAGATTATGATGGGTGACCTTATGGAAAGTTGTAAATATGTATATACATCAGAGGATACATGATAAAATAAGGATTTGGAATGACGATTATTGCATTCAGGAGCGAAGGTAGGCCAACAAAACCCAATGGGACCTATCGGGTATTATGGAAAAGGTTGAGGACCTAAATGGAATTTTTTAAAAATTTTCGTAATGTCTTAACAATGCCCATAAAGAATGTCAAAATGAAATCTTGAGATTAATTGGGTTACAATGGTGTATCATGGTTTTTCCCAAAAATGCAAGTGTCGGAAGCTACGGCGAAATTTTTACGAAGAGCATTTTGGTCATTTGGCATGGGAGGAGTTAGTGAGCATCGAAGAAAAGTATAGGCACTAAAAAGGTCATGGAAATTGAGTTGAAAATTTTGATAAAATTAATCAAAATGCATACTTTGACTTTTTAAACCAATCAAAATTAAGAAATTAATTAAATAAGAAATAAAATTATTTTAAGACATATAAAAGTGAACAAATGACCAAAACTCTCTCCATTTTCCATGGGAGTTTCGGCCTAAGGTGGAAGAAAGGAGAGGAACAAGAAAGCTAAGGTAATTTTAAATTCTAAGCTTGAATTTCAAGGTTTTAGCCTAGGAAATTAAGTTATATGCATGTTATAGCTTATATCTAAGCTTAATTTCAAGATTTGCATGACATATATGATGAACCCTAACTTGAATGAATAGTGAAAATTAAGGTTCATATGATGGAAGGTTGAAAGTGATGAGATTAAGTTAGAATTAGGTAGTTTAAGCCTTAATAAACTTTAATTTGAGTAGTAATTGCAAAAATCACTTAAGTTGGCATATGTTCTTATGTCTTAGGGTTTATGTTCATGAAGTAGTGATGTGTTTTATGTAGGAAATCAAGGGGAAATTGCAAAAGAAAGCCATTGAAAGGCAAAGGGAAGCAAAACATAAAGTTTGGTACTTTAATTTGGAAATTGTCCAATTTTTTCAAATTTTTCCATTTTGGCCAAATGGTGTATGCTTGGAAATGTTGTGTTTTGATGTTAGGATGAATATAGAATATGGTTTTGATTGTATATAAGTCATTTGAATTAAAAGGATAGCCATTGAAACCAAAGTTTGCAAAATTGCCTAAAAAGGCATAAACTTTGATGAATTTTAATTGAAAATCCAAATTGAATTTTGAGAAAAGGACTTTATTTCCTTCAATTATATATCATAAGAGGTTTTAAAATCAATTTTGCAAGAAAAAATATACTTCCCCCAGTTTTCCATGTTTGGGCTGAATGGTCTCTAAGAAAGAGCCATTTGTGCCACTTTTAGGCCTTTAACTTTTTCAATGACCAAACCATTGAATTTTCAAATGAAACTTCACAAATGTTTTCCTAACATGTAAAGGGATGTATATAGCTCATTTGGGGTGTTAGAAATTCCCTTGTATGGGTTGTATAACATCCATTTCAAAGATCCAAAGCTAGCCAAAATGTAGAAATTGTTAGTGTTAGCCCTAGCCCCAACTCGTTGTATCTGGATTTTTAATTAATGATAATTTAATTCATCATTTTATATTTTTTGTGCACTATACTTTGATGAATTTCCTTAAATAGAAATTCTGCTTTAGTTATCAGATGTGTGATTTGGATAGTAAAACCTAAAGCGTTAAAAGAAATATTATTCTAAATATCCCTAGTCAATTATTATCATGGGAGTAATAATAAACTAAAACTAGTATGTACTCTATGAGATGATATTCTTTTATGGTCATAGAATATGGAATATCGATTAGAGATACATAGTATATGTTAGAAAACAGTGTACTGGATCGATCTACTTAATGAGAATACTACATGTTGAAAAAGTCAAAAGTATTTCTCATGCAATGCTTATACTAGAATCCTTAGACCTGAAATTACTATGGGTTCTTAGGTGATTTCTCGTATGCTTTGACGTATTTTCTAACGTGCCCGTAACAGGGTTGCAAATATAGGTATGATCAGGTATACCAGGAACTACGCTTAGAAACATGAGTAAAGTGAATGGATTATCACTCTCTCTATGAGAGAGAAGATATCACCAGCCATTTAATTAGTGAGACTGAGTAGTGTTAGCGCAAACCAATAGATTGATAAATGTTATGCATATATTTGATTAGTCAGGATCACTGGAGAATCAACAAAATGAATTAGCAATAATAAGATTGACCGATGGCATGTCTTATGCTAATTATTGATATCTATTGGCAAAGGGTTGTATAAGATTGTTATAGGATTTGTCGATTCGATTAATTGACTCAATTTCAATTTAGGTAGTTATAATATTTTTCTAGAGACCAATTATAACTTATGGATTAAATGTAATTTGAGTCCATTGCCAACATTGAACGAGCTTTCAGGATCGCACACGTTATTAGGGCTAGGGTTGAACCTAGAAACTTTTTAATTGAGAATTGATTAACTAATTAATTGAATGGTTCAATTAATTAAAACCACACTTTAATTAAATTAAGGTTATTGGACCTGGTCTGTTAATGGGTTTTGAACTTAATTATTTGATTTGATTTAAGGAATAATAAAAATTATTTTGGTTTGATTTGAGAAATCAAAACTATATATATATATAAAAGTTAATGCATAAGGATAAGTGGTTGGATTTTCAAATTCATTTTGAAAGGGAACCTGTGATAAATGTGATGTCCACCACAGTTTTGTCCATTTTAATATAGATTAAAATGGAAACGAGATTCCCTAGGCTTCTCCACTTTCTAGTTTTGCATTTCTTCTATTTTAATATAGATGAAAAATCAAAATGGGCAAGTAATATATATATATATATATATATATATATATATATATATATATATATATATATATATATTCCACTACTGTTTTAAAACGATAATAAGAATAATATACTAATAACAGTCCTAGGGCTCATCAAAGTCCAAACACAAATTAAATTTAGTTCATCATCATCGCATCAATTTCAAGATAATTTAACAAGGCAATAGAAATCAAAAGAAAAAGTAACATAATACTGTAATGATAAAACAGAATCTGTTTCTTCTCGACCCAAAACGCACCGCTTGAAGCTGTTGGTGAACTGCGTAATGATAAAACAAGATTACCTTGCGTTTTGTTTCTTCTTCCTTTGCTAAGTTCTGTTCCTCCGTCAAGCTCCCTCTGGCCACTATGTTTCTCGTCTCGTCTCTAAGAATCAAAGAAACCCACAATGAAGGTTACCTCTGGTTTTCCCGGCCGTCATAGTAGCGTCTCCGGTGATCTCCTCTTTCCTTCCGTTTCTAAATTTCTCGTCCTCTCTCTCGTTCTCTGTGCTTTCGTTTCTGGTCTGGTATCTTCCTTTGATTCTCGATGGCGAAGTCTAGTTCAAAGTCTGGGTTTCTATACCGATCATTAATCTCTAATTCCAGAGTTCTCCATTCGTCTCGTCTATGTTTTCTCTTTTTCGTCAATCTCCCTTTTTTTCTATTTTTTTTCTTTCGTTCTCAGTTCCCCTTTTTTTCTATCTGTCTCCCCTTCGTTTTACAGTCCAGACTTCAAGTTTCAAAACCCAATCTTCCCTCAAAAGAATCGGTCTTCTTCCTTTCAAAATTGATTTCAAAATTTCTTTTCTTGATGATTTTTTTTCGGTTGATTGAAAGTGCCATCGCCTCCTGATTTGTTTCCCAAAACGCAGCGTGCCCTCCAAATTTGCTTTCATCAAAACCCAGCTGTTTAATAGCTGCTTCTGATTTCCTTTCTAAAACGGTGCGTGTTGCACCCTATCTGATTTCCACTTCAAAACACGTCTCAATCAAAACTTCTTTTATTCCAAAACGCATCATTTTGCTGCTCTCCATTTCAGTCTTCAAAACGCACTAAACCGTGTGGTTTAGTCCAGCTTCATTAAACCCAAAGGCACCACTTATTATAGCTTTTCTCTTTACAGCAAAAACGCAGAATCCAATGTGTTTTGAACAAAAATTTCATTCCAAATCCAGAACTTTGCCATTTATGCATAAAGACCCATCGAACTCAAATTTCTTTCAAAACAACTCCTTTACACCCCATTCCTGCACCAATTCTCGTTCCTTCTCGTAAGATTATTCGATTATGACCTAAAAATAAAATTAAATAAGATAAATGCAATAAATATAAATTAATAACCAATTTCAAACATAATTTAAACAATATTACCAACTATTTCCATATAAAAAACATGTCTAATTTGGCACTTATCAATTCCACTACTGTTTTAAAACGATAATAAGAATAATATACTACCTCCGTTCCAATTTTAATGAGACTTTAGGGCAAATCATTATTCTAGAATAAGTGAGACTTTTTGTATTTTTGGTTGAAGTAGGACGATTTTGCCTTTTGTCTTATAGTGGATGTAATTTATTTTTAGTGCACGTGGAGTCAAGTTTTATAATGAATGGATGTGAGTTGATAACTTTTTAAGGTAGAATAGGAAGAAAATTATAGGAAAAAAAGAGGATGAATAGTAAAAGTCTCAATAATTTTGGAACGGAGGTAGTATATATTTTTGTTTTTGGCTGGAGATAATGACACATAAGCGGATGCAAGGAGTTGAAGCCGAAATCTTCCTTTTCATTCGTTTTGAGAAAACGAAATTCAATTGGAAATTGAATATTATTATTCTTTTCTTCATCTTTGTGTTTAATCCTCCCTACACTAAATTGTCTTGATGAAAACTATTCCAGGGATTTCCCAGCTTAATTTTGCTTCCGCTGTATGTATGTTTCTTGATTGCATGTGGGAAACTCAACAAACTTTACCATCACTTGTTTAAAGCTCACTCTTAAACTAACAACCAACAAAGGATGGGTTTAATGCTTACCCAACAACAAACACTAAAAAATTAATTACAAATGATTAATTAAAGATTGAATTGAATGAGGCTGTTGAAGAATTTATTTTAGTAGTTATGTAGCCTCATTAAGTCCATTGAAGTGGGTTTTTATACCCATAATCAATAAACTAGCCATTGGCCTTAAGATTTAAAAATTTGTTCTGCTTCTTGTCAGTGCTCAAGACCTCTCACAAAATTCATAACGGATTTCCAACAGATACTTGTTGCGTCAGTTTTGTATTTAATGCACTAGCTGTTGAGCCTGACAATGGCCTTGTCGCATGGGCGATCCATCAATTGAACATTGCAATGGTTACTTCATGTTACTGTTGCGTACGAAAAGCTTAGTCGAGAGACTTCCAGCAGCTGATAGAAAATATCACATCCTAATGGCGCATGTGCGACAGCCTTACTAGGAACAGACAGTGTCTTAGAAGCAATGTCGCACTCACGACGTAAACATAAAATAGTTTCAAGTTACTTCGTCTCGCTCGCGACAATTGAGCGTGCCCGCGAATAGAACAAGGACAATTGAGTGCACCTGCGAATAGAATAAGGCCCAACGGCCTGAGTGCCAAAGGGGTATGTCGCGTCGCGACGGACACATCTCTCTCTCGACGCCTCTATTGGAGTTTGTCTCGCTTGTGATTAATTGGTCTCACACGCGACAATGCCCTGCAACCAAACGTTATTGACGGAATACATTTAAAATGGATTTATTTAATAGGGAAAATAATTACAAACATCAATGAAAAATGTGGAACGATGACGAAATATAAATGTGGAACGATGACGAAATATAAATATGAAATTTATCTAGAAAGAAGTCAGAATAAATATGAGAAAAGATAATTCTCTATAGAATCAAATTTAGTTAATAAAAATAGAACCAAATATTATATGTGTATCGATAAAAAATAATTATAAATAAAAGAAGATAAATTAAGGAAAAAAAAGGACGTTAAGATTATAATCGTAATTTACCAATAAATTCGATAATAAAAGGAGGACCGGTAATGACTAAGCCTAAGATGGTGAATTCAAAATCGGAAAGTGCACTAATTAAATAAATGTATAAAAATAAATTAACGATTTAAGTAATTTAGATGTGATAAATATAATTAAGAAGAGGTAAAATAATTATAATGTTAAATTGTAATATTTAATTTAATTTAATTAAGGAGTAGTAGGGTAATTGTTGAGGAAAGTTATTTTTTAGAAGTGTGTAGAAAAGAGAGGGGAAAATTGGAAAAGGGGTAGTTGGTAATTGACCAACAGAAAATCATAATCGGGAAAGAGAGAAAGGGAAGAAAGAAAGAAAAGAAAAGAGAAAGAAAGAAGGAGAAGAGGAAAGAGAAAAGGGGCTATCGGGCTGCCACCGTCGGCCGACGCTGTAACATCCCGTTCTCTCCTTGGCCAACGCACCAGTCTTGACACAGCCAGTATCTGGAAAGGAGTATGCTATCTATAGCAATGCGTCACACATTGGCTTGGGATGCGTGTTAATGCAAGAAGGGAAAGTGGTCGTATATGCTTCTAGACAGTTGAAGCCTCATGAGAAGAACTATCCAACGCATGATTTGGAGTTGGCTGCTATAGTGTTGGCTTTCAAGACATAGAGGCATTATCTATATGGTGAGAGATGACAGATCTACACCGACCACAAGAGCCTGAAGTACCTACAAGGGCAGAAGGATCTTAATTCGCGACAGAGGAAATAGGTACAGTTATTAGCGGATTTCGACTACACCATCAATTATCATCCTGGAAAAGCTAATGTAGTAGCGGATGCCTTGAGTAGAAAGATGATTCAAGCTTCAAAAGCAATGAAGGTGCAAGTATTGGAAGAGAATGATGATGCATGTTTAGCTGAGATGCAAGCCAAACCTATGTTACTTCAAGAAATCGTTGAAGCTCAACAGAAAGATCCACAGGTGCAGAAGTGGATGAAGCAAGTTCAAGATGGAAAGAATGAAAAGTATCGAATATCGCCAGATGGAATGTTATGCTTTGAAGATCGGGTAGTAGTGCCAAGAACAGGCAACATAAGAGAAGCAGTCATGAGAGAAGCTCATAGTAGTCCGTTCGCTATGCATCCAGGCAGTACTAAGATGTATTTGGACTTGAAGAAGAGTTACTGGTGGCCGGGAATGAGGAGAAATGTCAACACTTACATGTCTAAGTGTTTGAATTGTCAGAAGGTAAAGGCGGAACATTAGTTGCCATCAGGATTGTTACAGCCTATCAGCATACCTGTGTGGAAATGGGACCGGGTAACCATGGATTTTGTCTCGGGTCTCCCCTTGTCTCGAAACAAACATGACGCGGTATGGGTAATAGTGGATAGACTCACCAAGTCTGCTCACTTCTTACCTATCCGTATGGACTACTCACTGGACAAATTAGCAGAAATTTATGTCAGAAAGATAGTCCGGTTACACGGTATACCATTGTCCATCATATCTAACAGAGATCCAAGGTTTACATCAAAGTTTTGGGGAAGTTTACAAGAAGCACTGGGTACGAAGCTGCAGTTTAGTACAACGTTTCATCCTCAGACAGACGGTCAGTCAGAAAGAGTAATCCAAATCTTAGAGGATATGTTGCAAGCTTGTGTGATGGATCTTGAGGGAAGTTGGGACAAGTACTTGCCGCTAGCCGAGTTCGCCTACAATAACAGTTACCAGTCGAGCATCAAGATGGCACCTTATGAAGCGTTGTATGGTAGAAAGTGTCGTACTCCAGACTGTTGGACAGAACTCAATGAGTACAAGATGATTGATCCGGATTTAGTTTAAGAAACCGAGAAGAAGGTCAAGATCATTCAAGCTAGATTGAAGGAAGCATCAGATTGTCAGAAGTCTTATGCGGACTTGAAGCGAAAAGATATTAGCTATGAAGTTGGTGATAAAGTGTTTCTTAAAGTATCCCCGTGGAAGAAAGTCATGAGAAACTAGAAGAAGGGCAAGTTAAGCCCTAGATTCATTGGGACATATGAAATCACTGAACGTATTGGTTCAGTAGCCTATCACTTAGCTTTACCTCCAGAGTTAGACAGAGTTTATAATGTCTTCCACGTATCCATGTTAAGGCAATATAGATCAGATCCTTCACATGTGCTACCGACAGAGAGTCTTGAATTGGATTATAATTTGTCATATGAAGAAGAGCCTATTCAGATCTTAGCCAAGGAAACCAAGAAGCTGCAGAACAAGTAGATTCCTTTGGTCAAGATTTTATGGAGGAACCACAAGGTTGAGGAAGCTACCTGGGAATGCGAGTCAACGATGCGTGAGCGATATCCGCAGTTGTTCGCTAACCAGTAAGCTTCGAGGACGAAGCCTTTTATAAGGTGGGTAGATTGTAACATCCCGTTCTCTCCTTAGTTATTATTTCTTGAGTTGTCATTAGCTAATGGTGTTTCTATAGGAGTTCCGGATCTCAAGGCTCAAAGGCGTCGAAGATGATCTCAGAATGCGATGCTAGCGTCGATTAGATTTGAGGTAATTAATATGTTATGGAGTAAATGTTATTGTATTTGGGCTAGATTGATGATGATGTAGGCCTTAATGAAAAGAAGAAAGAAAATAAGATAGAAAGGTGAGTGAAGCTTGGGTCGAGCCCATACATATACTTATAGACCAAGATTTAGAGCCCAAAGAAAGCATATATAAATGCCTTCAAAAATATCTCCCCTCACACATCTTATTCTAGAACTCTCCACCATACTCTCTTCCTCCCTTTCTTGCCGCCACTCTCCCCTCTCTTTCTCAACATCTTTCTTTCTTCCATTATATCATTTATAACTTAACCACTTCCATCCTACCTTTTATCTCAAGTAACCGGCCCACTCATCTCCATCTAGGCAAGATTCTTCAAGATTATAGTGTCAAGAATCTTAAAGAAAGTTTGAAGGTTTAAGAGGTAAGAGCTAAGTTAGGGTTTGTGTAAAAATCAAGTTAGAACTTCTATTCTTATGCTAAGAAATGATCAAGAATGGATAATCTAGTTAGAGGTAGATGAGATTTAGAGTATGTTAGAACCTTGAGAAAGAAAAATTAGGGTTTGAGTCTATATTTGTTAGAAACTAAATATATATGTGTTTTATTTCTAGATTTGGAAGCCAAGGCTATAGACAAAGGGAAAGAAGTAGCTTGAGCTTGAGGAAGGCTCTATTTGTGAGGTTTGATGCTTTAACCACTTTCTTTTTAAGTTAATCTTGATTTTTTTGAAAATACCTAATTTTCAATTTATTTGAGTTTTTTTTATCACCAAAATGCGTTTTCTTGGGATTTACTCTTGTTTTGAATGCTATAAAATGTGTTGATATTTGTAACGTCCGTTTTTCAGGAATTCTAAGCAAGTGCTAAGTACACGCACGACCCGGGACCCAACGGGACACCGAGGTCGGGCGTCAGTCTGGGAAACCTTGTGAGGAGACTGTAAATAATGTAAATAATGGAAGATATATGATAAATAAAGGTTCTAGAAAGGCAATCAGCGGGTCCGGGGGCAAAGATAGCCCAAAGGAGCTCAACGGGCTCCAGATGAGGTGTTAGGGATCTAAGCGTAATTTTGTAAAAAGTTGTGTACGGTCTTAATACTGCCCAAAACTGATGATAAATATAAAATCTCGGGAGTTTACTGGTCGTAATGGAGCGTCACAGAATTTTCAAAAAACGAGCGGTTTGAAAGATATATCGGGATTTTCTCTAAGGGTATTTTGGTCTTTTGTCAAGGAGGAGGCTAATGGACATTTTTTACAACTTCAAACACCATTTTAGTCATAAGAAATAATTAGTAATGTGTTGGTTGATTGTTAGCCAATCAAAGTGATGACTAAACATTTCTAACCAACTAAAAATCAAGAAATAAATAAATCAAAATAAAAATTATTTTCCAACATATTTAAAGGAGTTTTAAGACAATTGAATGAACAAAACTTGTCCATTTTCCTCTCCAAATCATCGGCCTCTATTGAAGAAAGGGGAAGAGATCATTTCCAAGGTATTTCTCCATTTTCATACTTGAATTTCATGATTTCTAGCCTAGTTTTTCATTCCTAAGCAAGATTAAATAAGTATATGTGATCAAATCACTACTTCTTATGATCTTACACATGAACCCTAATTTGACATAAAGGGAAAAATTAGGGTTCTTATCTAAGGTTGAAGATGAAGTGGGGAAATGATGAAAAGTAATGATTTAAGCTTAGTTAAGCATGAAATTCAACCTAGTTTGTAAAAAATAAGTATGTAGCTTAGGGTTTCTATACCTAGGGTTTTTGTAACATTATGAAAGTGTGAATTCTTATAGGAAATCAAGAAGAAAAGGTAGAGGAAGGACACTAAAAGCTTAGGGAAGTTCGACAAGCAAGGTTTGGTACCTTAACTTATGAAAAGTTTCAATTTCTTCTTATGTTCTTGTTATGGCCAAATGGCCTAGTCCTTTTAATGCCAGGATTTTTGTGTTTATGTGATGTATAAATGTGTTACAAGTTATCAAAATGTTATTTGGGTGATCAAAAGGTTCATTCAAGATCAAACATACAAAGTTGTAAATTTGTGCTTGAAACTTTGATGAATTTTCATAAATTATCTAAATTGAATTTTGATGCAAGGTTTTCTCCCACCTTCATAATATATTGAAAGGTGTTTATGTTGACATAGGATGCCAAAATCCCTTGGTTTTGAATATTTGACAAACTTACTTGAACTTGTGATTTACTAATATTATTTCAAGTATTTAAGTATAGCTCCAGCAAGTATGAACCATCACAAGTGAAGATAAAAAGTTAAATTTGCAAAAGAAGTGAAGTTCTTGAAGAACAATGGGTGTCTCGAGTGAGACCAATAATGTCTCGCACGAGACATAAGTTAAGCAAGTCCCAGTAGCTTCCATCTCGAGCGAGATTCACAAAACACAAGTCTGAAGAACTCCCAGTAGGATGAATCTCGCACGAGACTCCAAAGTCAAAGAAGTCAACAATATGGAACAAATGATCTCAAGCAAGACAGCATCAATCTTGCACAAGACCAACATTCAACTCACCCCAGTAGAGTTCATCTCGCACGAGACTAATCGTCTGATGACATTTAATCTTCATAACTGCCTCGTCTCGAGCGAGACCAAAGGCATCTCGCACGAGACAATTTAAAATGGGTTCAACGGCTAGTGCATTTAATAGCCGTTATATATCCGTTGAAAAGTTCTTGTGAGTAGTCTCGCACGAGACAGTGTTGATCTCGCACGAGACGCTATACTTTTCTGTCAGACTTTAACTTTATGGAGCAATGGCTATATTTTCACTTTTGGGTATAAATACCCATTCAAATAGCCTTCAGAAGATTGGATCAACTACTACAACATTGAGCTTTATTATTCCAATCTTCATTTCATCTTTTTTACTCTCATTCTTTTCAAATCAAAATGTATTTTATATTTTAGTTTGTTGAGTGAGCTATAAACTCAACATGTTAGTTGTGAGTGTTTAGATAGTTCATTGAGTGAGCTTTAAACTCAATAGTTTAGAGTAAACTTTAAACACTAAAGTGTTTGTTGAGTAATCTATAAACTCAACTTGTAAAGTTTGGTGTGAACTATAAACACCAAGTTTGAGGTGAATTTGCAAAACCTCATTGTATTCTTATTGAAGAATATTGGAACCCAATTCATTTCTAGGATTGGAGAAGTGGACGTAGGCTCGAGTTATAACCGAACCACTATAAATCTCTTTATTCATCCTTCAAGCTTTAAAATCTTCCATCAAGTTTTTAGTTTACCACCATATTCCACAATCAAAGTTTTGATCGGCCAACTAATTCACCCCCCCCTCTTAGTTGCCACAAGGGCCAACAGTTTAAAAACAATTTTTACAAGAAAAAAATGCACTTCCTTCCCTAGTGCATATGGTTGGGCCGAATGGTCCTTAAAGAAAACCAATAAATTGTCATTTTTGTGCTATATGTATTTCAATGCCAAAACATTTGAATCTTTAATCTATATTGTGTAAGTGACCTATGGACACTTAAAGGGAAGTATATGACACAATTTTGGTGCCTAAGGGAACCTTGATTAGGTCATAAGCTATCTCTTTCAAGTTTTCCAAGTTCACCAAAATACTATTTATTTTACAAAATACTATTCATTTGATATTTTTGAGTTACTATTCATTTGATAAATTTTTAAAGTATGCCTAAGGTATTGTTATATGGTAATTAAATGATTTATACAAGTATTGACATGAAAACTATATGCGGTAAAAGTATAAAGCTCTACTTGGTTTGAGTTGAACTAAGTGATAAGGGTATGACGTGTCATAAAATATTGTAAAGCGGTCCGCAGATTATTGTTATGGATATTGTTATATGGATTGGCGCCATTTATTATTAAAGTCGGAGTGATGTAAGTCACCCGATAGTTATTGTTTATCTGATATGGAAAACTGTTCAATGGTTTCAGTACCACCGTACTGCGATTATTGGATAAGTTACCATTATTGGATTATATTGTATTGTATTGCCTTATCCCAAGTTCAGCTACGTGACCAGTAGAGCGCAAAATGAAATTATTAAATCAATGATTGTTATCAACTGTTTACACGCATCACCTGTTCCGTTTAAAATCAGTTACTATCAAGATTCTTTATAAATTTTGTATTTCTTTTTATTATTGTTTAAATTATTTATTTACTTTTATAAGTTAAGGTACCCACTGGGCATAAGTGCTCAGCGAGTTATTTCATGTAACTCACAGGTTATCAGCTAAAGAATTAGTAGATTCCAGTATCAGATTACCGGCAGTCCAAGCAGCATATAAGGTCTTTTACTTCTGTAATAGAACATTAGTAGTGGGATGTATATAACTGATAATTGTACTCCCAGATAAATATTAGGATATCGTATACTTTAGTAACTTTAAATTATGTGATTTGAAATGAGTTTTTGCCAGTGATTATAGAAGTGCTTATTTTCGATTTATATGAGGAGTGAGGGTATAAGGACAGATTGCCGAAGTGTTTGAGACTTTTTTTTTGCAGGATCCCAGTGAGGGTATAAGGAATATTCATTTAGTCGCTGTTACTATTCACGGACTGTTCGTTCCTAAGCGAAGCTCTGGCAAAATTTTTGTAAAAATAAAGTAAAAATTTGGTTAAGTATTTGGTTAAGTCCATGTATGAAATATATGCCTACCTAATAAACTAGCAGATAAATGTATATTACCGCTCAAATATCAGAATGTAGTGCTTCTTCGGAGTTTCCAATGAGGCCTAGAAGGGGTGTTACAATATTGCAATGATTTGAGGGTATTGGAATTGGAAATCATTTGAAAGATGTATATGAAAAATGCATGAAAAACCTGTTTGCCCACACAGGTGTCGCGCTCGCGACCATCACGCCTCAGTGTGGTTGTCGCGCTCGCAACTACTTCGAAGGGAGACAGGGGAATTTCGAAGATTTGTCGCGTATGCGACGGCCACATACCATGTGTTCATCGCGCGCGCGACTGCCATTGTTTTCAGTGCAACCGCGATTGTCACACACCCTGTGACAGTCTCGACCGCGATGATAACAGGAAAAGAAGACCTTGCGCTCGCGACTAAGGTAGCGCGCGCGCGACGATCACAGCTTTTCAGACAGATTTTTCAAATGAAGTTTTATGAATTTACACAGAGTGAAATTTGTTCTTGGAACTTAACATTTATTTATAATCATGAGAAATGAATATGAGAAAGATTATTGTGGGAATGGAATGAGTTGGAGAATCGAATGTTAACTATGTTATGTTAATTACAATATGAATGATTCAGTTGACTAATGCTCACGTGGCTCGCTTAGAACGCTAGAGATAAGACTGCGATGCATCGTAGGGTCAAGAACCGCGGAAAACATGATTATGGGTATTATGGTACCCCAATTTAATACAAAGAATTTGAGTATTATGGTACTCCATTTAAATGCACAAATATATATATATATTACTCAGGTGGAACACAGGTATTGTGGTACCCTATGATAACACGAAACCTTAATCTAATCCTTGAGTTCTTCAAAGCCACTAGAGCAAAGAATGTACCATGTATCAATGTTTTCAATTTCTTTTTCTTAAATCTTTTCCTTAAAATGTTTGTTATGACTTATTTATTGTTTTACAATATATTTACATACTATTTAAACTTCGGTTAAAGCATCCACTGAGCAATAGTTTTGCTCATCGAGTTTATTTGTTTAAACTCGTAGGTTGAAGAACAGTAGCTAGGAGTTCTGTCGCAGTCATCCTCTCACAGCAACAGCATATTTTGTCTTTTAGTATATAATCTCTTTTGTACTCATTAGACTGGCATGTACATAGGTTTTGTAAGGATAAATAATTGTCTGTAATTATATTATGTATTTAGAACTATGAATACTATTTGAAATTACGATACATTGTGTAGTGACAGTCATATGTTGAATGTTTATGATTGTTCGCATGTGTAATGAAGTGTATGTATGATGATTTAAAGGAGGAGGATATAAGGGTGGTGTAATTAAAGTGTTAGTTATAGTTTTATTGAAAAAGATTTGTAGGTAACCGACTCGAAAACCAAGAAAGAGTAGTGCTTCTTCTAGACTCATTTGTGCGTTTAGGAGGGGAGTTATACGTGTAGCCCTCTTATAGGTCTACTTTGGTAAGCTTATAAGAGGTGTTACAGATGCGCCCCACCGCAATGTAATTAGACCTTCGGCGAGTCAGATGATGCCAGCACGGATGCAAGACGATCAACGGAACTAGCTAAAAATGTAGCTAGAAGTTTTCGGACATTATTTACGTCACTGTACATCGAAAACTTCCATAGCATTTTCTGGCGCTCTCCGATGTCCGATGAGGAATGTGATGACACCGTCCGATTCCTAGCGAAGAGGGCTTTCATTAAATCCCCTAAAAACACTTCACCATGAATTTCTATAGAACAATTCTTAACAACTTTATTGGTTACTACCTTGTCGCCTATAGGGGTTGTTACTAAAATTTCAGACTCAACATATTCAACGGGCAAACCTTCAACACTATCCTCAAGCATGCAAACATATGAATGGGTTGAACTCAGATCAATCAAAGTTCAAATAGATTTTCCAAACATAGAAAACGTACTTACTATAACATTTGGAGCTTCTTCTTCCTCTCAAGTCTTTATAACATAGACCCTGGCTGGCACACTGGTTCTAGGATGATCCACCGTTGCTAATTGAGTCCTTTAATAATTAGTATTACCACGACCCTTTCCACGGCCTCTACAAGTCGGTTGCTGAGAACGCTCTGTCTGAGCTGAAGCTTCGCCTTGCAGTCTCGGGCACTGACGCCTCATGTGACCTTCTTGACCATATTCCCAGTGTACATTATCATTGGCCTGATACCAACATTCTCTTGGATGCTTACGATCATAAATATCATATACAGGTTATGAGTGATCTCCCATACTGCCTGCCACTAATTCAGTGCCTCTAGCTCTACCTCCACGATTTCCTCTGCAAGAACCTCCTAAGGCTTCTAGTGCACTAGCAGAATGGTTCTGATAGGATGATCCCCTTGTAGATCTTTTACCCTGACTTTGACCTCTAGATTGAGTCGAGCTTCCATCTCTAAACCTCTTCTTGGAGGATTGGCATCCTCCGAAACTTTGGGTCTGATCTTTCTTTTGCTGCGCCCTCTAACGCTTATTCCTCTGGTTCATGTGCACTCTTTCCATCTCCAATGCTTTTAACAGTAACTTCGAGAACTATGTGAATCCTATAGCAACTAACTACTTGTAACTCGTCATTCAACCCTTCCAAGAACTTCTGGCACCTTTCCTCTTCAGTTTCTACTAGCTTCCTCCCATACTTACTTAGACGGGAGAACTCCTTCTCGTACTCTGACACTGTCATTCTTCCTTGTTTAAGGTGGACAAATTCATTTTGCCTCGCAATCAGATAGGAAGCCGTGATGTAGTGCTTCCTGAACTCACTCTCGAAAAAAGCCCACGTTCGTTGTTCTGGGGGTACACGTTGTTAAACCGTGTCCCACCAAATATACGGCTCACCGGCCAAGAGCAATATAGCGCAGATCACTCGATCCTCAGGAGCACATCTTAGCTGATCTAGTGCCCACTTAGTACTGTCTAGCCAGTACGCAGCTTCCTCTGAGCCCCTCCTGACCTGCTCAAAATTCTTTGGCCCCATACTTTCTCAACTTATCAATTGAAGGGCATCTTTCTCTATCCACTGCTGTGGGGGCTCTTCCAGCCATTTTGTCGAAATGCTTCTGCCATTTGTCGAAGATATTCGCCCGGGTTAGGAATTTTAATCCTAGGCACTGCCGGTGCTGGTGCTGGCACTGGCTCAGGCTCAGGCTCTAACAGAGGCTTATAAGCTCCTACTTGACTAGGGACAGAGGCACATGATTCTGCCTCTCCAAAATAGCTCTTTGCAATTCTACCTCTTGCGACATTTCTACAAATAAGAGGAAATAAACAAAATAGCAGCTAACTTAGCACGACACAATACTTTTAATTGTTCCCTATATGGCATGTACAAGAATTTAACACACACACAGATATATATATATCTGTGTGTACTAGGTTACAATAAAACCTACTAGGTTAGTCAATACTTAATATCCGAGTTACATTACATTTTTTATAACAAAAGTCTACTTTTTGATCCTATCTTTTAATTAATCTTTATGAGCCAAAGCCACTGAACTAGCTGGGGTATGCTTCTCTTCACTAAGGTCCAGTTCTACCCAAGAGGTATAATCTATAGCTATTTTTAGCACTGGGACAGCTACTGATTAACAGTCCACTTGCATCGAGTTTGAACCTCGGTTATCTCTTTCCTCTTCCATCTGTCTTATCCTAGCTCTCAAGTCTTGATTCTCCTAGGCTAACTCTCTCACTCTGGTTAACACTTCTTGGTTTTCTTGAGTCAACATCCTCACCCTAGATAACACTTCTTGAAACTCTTCTTAATCGACCACTACTTTCGCCTTTTTCTTCTTAGGGGGACCGCTCGAATCACTACTAATGTCTATTACGGGTATTTTGCCTTTATCCTTTCCTTGATCCGCCATTCTATCTAAATAAACCAATTCAAAAATATTAAAATTTAACACTTCACTTACTATTTCCTATCTATTAAATGTCCAACCTACACCTAAGTGTTATGCTCTTCAAGTTGACTCAATTGTCAAACTTCCAGAATCGACTAAATTGGAGCGTTGATACCAATAAATGTAACACCCCTTTTAGGCCCATGAATGAGTCCAGAAGAAGCGTTAGCTTCATGGGGAGATGGTCATCCTATATATATATTTTTAAAGCTTTAACCTTACATCACATGCCATCAATACTTCTATACCATCTCCTTATATCCTCCACCTCAAACAAGACATGCATCACTTCTATATAGTACTACTGCATTAACTTCTAGATAACTACTAAGGATATTACATAGCATTCATGTTACAGTACTAATATTAGAATTCTTACATAATATTTACAATATTAAATAATACATGTCCTAGAAAAATATTAGTACATGCCATAACTATTGACTACAAAATAAAACTATACCCAAAAGCTTGCGTCGGCTGTGTTGAAGCGACTGGTTGCCAAAGAGGACTCACTTTACAAGACTTCAACCTACGAATTTAGACAAGTAAACTCGCTGAGCAAATTATTGCCTAGTGGGTGTTTTAATCGAAGTTAAAAGCCACATTTGTTTAAAACAATTAAAGTAAAACAGAATAAAACATTTAAGGAAGCAATTAAATAAAAATATTTTATAAGCTTGAAAGCATTTATTTGATATAATTATTGGCTCTAGTGGCATTCGATAGAACTCGACGATAAGAATTGGGGTTCTTTGAGTATCTCGTATAGTCGTTTGTAGACTATAATGCTGATACCATATCATTCGTATCCCGTATAGCCATTTGTATACTATAACACCGATACCTTATACATATATTCATTCATAACACGTATTCCGTATAGTCGTTTGTAAAATATAACGCCAATACGATTTTCTCATATCACATCATGAATCATTGCCATATCCTTACTATGGTTTCTAACCCTATGATGCATCGTAGTCTTATCACTAGGTTCTAACTTAAGCCATTATGAGTATTTAATGTTTCAATCTCATTTTCATTTCATTTCGTATTCACACAACTCAACATATGTTTATTTGTCTCACCTTTTTATTTTTCATGTGTCACTAACATCATATAATACTTTTCTTGATGTTTTAAAACCATTAAACATTAAATAAAATTGAATGCGATAAATTCGGGTGAAAAATAGCATTTTTGGGCACCATCACGTGCGAGACACTATTGGTCGCGAGCGAGACGGTCCTTAGCAGGTGTGTTGTGACTGTGACAGCTGAGACAAGAATTTTGGATGCTTTTGGCGTTGGTCTCGCGCGTGTGACAACAACAATAATGTGTTTGTCTCACGCACGCGACCCGTAAAGTGAGTTCCAGAATGGTTTCCAGCCTGCGCGTTTCTCACTATTTCGGCCATAACATCTGATTTACAAATCCAATTGAGGTGATTCAAAATGCATTGTAAAGCTAACATCTATGGCTATAAAAATGTCTTGTATGACTTTTCCAAATAAAATCGTTTTCAGTAAGAAAAATTGGGTTGAAGTTGGACAACAAAACTTGACATATACAAAACCCATGTTTTTAAATATAAACTTTTGAAGATGTTGATATCAAACAATTTCCTTAGTACATAGCTTATGAAGACTTTTTAAATCCAAAATTAACTCAATCAAATTTTCAAATCATGCAAAAATCATCGTTCAAGATAGGAATCAAAACTAAAAAAAAATATGAAATTTAACATAAAAATTGGTTAAAAGCACCAAATTTCACAATGAAGCTTTCCTCCAAGCTAGGCAACTTTTTTGGTTTTCTCCTTGGCTTTAACTTTAAGTTCACCTAAAGAAAACACATACATTTTAACCTCTACTTGAAATATACTCAAACCCTAACCCTCATTCTTAGGGTTTTTAAAATACCCATAACCCTTACTAAACTAATTTGATCTAACATTTCTTGGCCATTTCTAGCATGTATAGTAAGGAATCTAACTTACTCTTTTACAGTCCCAACTTAACATCAACTCAAACCCTAACATTATGCCCATTGCTTACCTCAAATCCTAACTTTCTTTGAGTGTTTGATAATGAATCTTGAAGGGTTTTCCTTAAACTTGAGTGAGGAAGGGTCAGCTAGGGTTTGCAAGAGGGTGTGGAAGATGGAAATGATATAGATGAAAACTAGGGTTAAGAGAAAAATGAAGAGGGAGTGAAAAGATGAGGGGAGAGGGACGATAAAAGATAGGGAAAAATGGGAATGAAGAAATGTGAAGAAGCTTCTAGGTCCTTTAGTGGATATTTTAGCTTATTGGGCCATGTTCTAGGCTCAAATGAATGGGCTTGGCCCAACCATTTCCATTTCCATCTCCATCACTTTCAATCTTTCCAAAGCCTTGCCTTATCTCCTGGCTCAATAATATTATACTTTAACCCAACTCAAAACACTAAACTCTAGGGTTCAATCCTATAATTGGCCCAACAAAACTCAACACAAATTTTAAATTCATACCTGGGACGCCGTAGTTGGTTAAGTGTTATTGACCAAAAATAATCGAGTCGGGATAATAGGCTATCGATATAGTTTAGATTAATTAAATAGACTGTGAGTTTGAAAATTTGGTAAGTTAACGAATTAATTAAGAAATTAGAATTCAATAATAAAGGTTATGGAAAGAGAAATATTAAAAAGTAATATAGATTGAAAAATGCCACTAAGAGTTAATTATGGAAATTAACGAGAAACTTATCGACTTAAATATAAACTCGCATAATTAAAAACTGGTCTGGGGCAAATAGAGGAAGGGCGATTAATAAATATTGATATAAAGAATTGGAGTATAAATTAAATAGGAGATTAATTAAGTTGTAATTTAATGAATTAGATAGCAATGGGAATTACAAATTAAATAATTTTATTTGGTGTTGTCTCCAAGTCTTGGATTTTTTGTAACCCATTAATATAATTTTGCTTGTAGCCTTGTGATGACTCTATCAATAAATGTACAGGAGATATAAATTAATGAATTAAATTCTCATAAATAAATTATAAATTCAGTTGCAAAGAGTTGAGATGGGACTATGGCTTATACTAGCAATTTCCCCCCTGCATGATAAAATAGTCCCGCCTTAATAACATTTTGTAGCCCAAAAATAAGTAACTCAATTTTCCATTTTTTCCTGCCACCATCTCCCACACAAACAGTCTTTTTCCACCTTTATTGCACCGTTTAGCCGCAATAATTACTGACACATGAGTAGAACTTTTGCCCAAAAGTTATTCTTCTCTCCACCTTTTCAAGGGTATTATTGGAACAAAAAATAAGGGTCAATTTTATGTATTACTCTATTTTGAATATTCTTATTATTTTCTTTACTTTATGATATTTTACATTTTATTAGTCTTTTTTTCAATAAGTTAGATAATTTTTTAAAAAAAATTTAGAACTAAATTTCTACTTTTTTGTCTTGTTCCTATTGTTTGTTTGTATGCAGTTGTAACCAATGTAAATGTGATGTTTTTCTACTGAAACTTAAACTGATAAATTAAAAAAAAGGTTAAATCACACTATAGCACCTTATTTTAAATAAATTAAGACAAAAAAGTTGAGGCATCTTTCAGATAATTCAAACCGAAGCAATTAAATGTCTGACTCAAGCCTATATGACATGACCGATTAATAGAAATACTCCACCTTTTCCATACATCACATTAGATAGATATGATATTCATTAAATATGATTTACGGGCAAAATCATTTTTTGCCCCATGTACTATTGTGCTTTGGGACTTTTAGTCCCTGAGTATATTAGTGGGCACTTTTAGCCCCTGTACTATAAAATAAAGGTACTTCAGGCCCCTCTGGCCAGCCGGCCGTTTGACCCATTTTTTTCCGGCGACAAACCTTGCAAATGAGTATACCAAATTGAAGCTCTCGATGTAAGGATTCCAAATCTGGTCTCATATCTATCGTCCAACCACTAGAAGATCTCATTTTATGTGTTTAAAGTTTTGAAGAAAAAACTTTAAACATGTAAAACGGGGTCTTCCGGTGGTTGGATGACAAATATGAGACCGGATTTGAAATCTTTATATCAAGAGCTTCAATTTGGTATATTCATTTGCAAGGTTTGTTGCCGGAAAAAATGACTGGCCGGTCGAAAGGGCCTAAAGTATTTTTATTTAATAGTACAGGGGCTAAAAATGTCCACTAATATGTTTAGGGATTAAAAGTCCCAAAACATCATAATAAGGGGGAAAAAATGATTTTGGCCTATGATTCACTGAAGCAAATTTCCCTATTTTGAGGTAGTATTACTATTATTATTATTATAAGCTTAGGAGAATAATAATTGTACTAGAGGAGACTTTTTTTTTTCAAAGACTTGGTCGGAGTGTCATATTTTAATTGTTGTTATACATATAAATTACAATAAAGTCGTTATACATGTGATTAGTTTAAACTGTTTTAGTTGGAAAGGATATCATTTTGCTATTTAAAATATGCAAGAACATGCTTCGTGGGTTTCCAACCCACCATGTTTTGAATGTTATAGATTAATAAATTTAAAAATTATTAAATAAATAAAATCATATAAAACACAATTAATACTAATTTTACTTTTTCAAAAGTAATTATGCATATGGCTAACAAACAATTTGGAAATAAAAAATCTTAAATATAGTGAAAATTAAATAATAAGTACACAAGTGTAATGCACAAAAACCAATTAGTTTATTACTACCTCCGTTTTTTTTTTTTTGATTCTTTATATTTGTTTTTTACCAATACTAATAAAATCAACTTTTTACTAATACCAAAACAGAAATAATAATAAACAATTACTAATCTTCTAAAAAATTTACTTTTTTACTAATATCAATAAAAAAATAATAATAAACAATTATAAAAATTTACTATAAATGGAAATGTAAATAATCCAAAAAAACACCCAAAAATAGAAACGTAAAAAACCTGAAAAAACGGAGGTAGTAATTAATATGAGAACAAATTTAGATAAACTAAACTATACTAGTAATTTTTTAATTAACGATTAAGAATAAGAAGTGATCTTTGAAATTTGAATATGTTTCAAAATGAGATTTTAGTTGCATAGTGTTTGTAGTAGTAAATACATATGCAATTCTTTGGTAAAAAAAAAAAATACATATGCAATTTGGGTATATAGATTCATGAACAATTTCTTTATCCAATCAAACAAAATAAAACGCATTTGGGCAACAAATCTACATATTTGCTATATTTATGGTAACTATTTGATTGAATTATTACGTAGTTTATAGATAATAAAAATTAATATCTTTTCATTAAAAAAAATTATAAATATCTATCTATTTTATTAGAAAATTTAATTGTTAATAATGATTTTTGAGCTCCTTTCATAAAAATAATAATGATATTTTCGTTAAATTATAAAATTAATAGAACAAAGTCATTTTCATATAATAATAGTAAATATTTATATTTTATTGGCCTTTGCAGGAAAATATATAGAAAAGTTGAATTTTTTATTTGTTTTAATTTATGATTTAACTTTTTTTTTTGAAAAAAAAATTGAATTCCTAATATGTGAATAGTTTATTTTTATGTATGTGGTAAAAATACTTTTCCATTTTAATTCATGTAAAAGTTGAATTTTTTATATATTAAAATAAAAAATTAATTTTATTCTTCATATTTATTCAATTTTTTGTAGAAAAAATTATTTCTACTTAAATAGATAATCCTAATAACTTTCCTATTTTAACATTTTTAAAAATCTACTTTTCTAAAAAAAATTACTTTCCTTGGAAAATTTGAGTTTCAGTGATCATACTACTACCCCTCCATTCCTAAACTATAAGATGGTTATAATAATCAAATTAAAATCATTTCTTATTTAGTGTACTAGACTTTTAGATTATTTGTTATAAAATGAAATTTTTTTTTTTTTTAAACAGAGATATTCAAATTCTTATAGAGAGGGAAAAATAGAATTTGAGTCTTAAACTTCTTATCTAGAAAATTAATACTCTACCAATTGATTTAGGCTTGGTTTTAAAACTTGCCAGCGTACTCCTTCTTGATTTCTGTTACAAAATGAAATATAAAGTAGATGAAAGCTAGGAAGACAATTTGTTTGAAAAAATGATCCAGAAAAATAAATAACCCTATCGAGTATTAAATATGGGACGATTGCTGTCAGTAGTAGTACGGCAACCTTATCAAACAATGACGTCGAAAATATGTAAATAATTATAAAATTTGTCTTTTTGTGTATAAAAATCATTTATTGACCAAGGTTTTATAGCTTTAGGCGGGCCGGTGTGGATGTGATTCCCGGACTTCTACCACTTCATAAATCATAAGGTATTAGGTGAGTCTTAATGTGGAGTCACATTTGGTCATTTCCTCCCGAGACTTGAACCAGATAAGCTCTCCTTTTGTCTTGCGCTCTGTCTCTCTCACTGTAATAGGAATGGAGACCAATAACTATAATTTGGTGGTGGAAGAGGAGGGGGAAGAGGAGGAGGAAGAGGTGGAGGAATCGTTGCAAGCCAGGCTGTCTGGACGTCGCAGCAAAAATGCTTCTTCTGCTGTCATTTCTATCAATGAGAATGGCAATGGCTATTTAGATTCTTCTAGTTATAGTAACAGTAAGCCTGCCAATGGAGCTGGACATGAATCTCCTCCTAGTAAAGACAGTGAGGACTCCAGTAAATTGCATAATAATAGCGTTTACTTCGACAAAACCGATGGTAATCTATTCTCTGCTTCCTATTTCTTTGTGCTCATTTCATTGCATTGGTTTCTATCAGTGCTTATCTTTTGTGTTCTAATTTCTCAACTGATTAATTTGCATAATTCAGTTTTTTTTTTTTTTGAGGAAATTTAGTGGTTATTCTGCTATATCTAACCTCAGTCAGTTTGAATCTATATCCTTGAGAAGTTTCAATAGAAGAAAGAATGTAATGCTGAGTAATTATATTTTGCTTTGTGATGCCAGGTATTATAGGTTAACAGGCTGTGTTTGTTGTTTTTCTTTTGTATGCTGCAAGTTGTTTCTGGGCCAGTTACTTATACCTGCAACACAATAATCTTACTGCTATATTCATAATAAAATATATATTCATAGATGAGTCGACATTCTTGTATAAACTTCAGTTATGATAAAGATCAGAGGCATGTGAACTTGATTTTGGACGCTCAGTTTGTCTGCGTGCACCTTTTGATGGACAATGATTTTCCATATTTAGTTTTAAAAGGATCTAAATTTTCTTGTGTCACAAAGTTTTGGTTTCACTCTTGTAAACTTTCTTTAGATGTAGTAGCGGATTGAATTCCATTCTGATTGCTATAATTTGAGAACATGTTTTATCCTTAAAGAAATTCGTTTATTATTGCTACAGAAATAACTTTGAAATCCGATCCTTTTGATGCACATAGCTCATGTCATAAAGTAATTTAGCAGTATCATATTCTGATATTAGAGCTAGTTGTTATCATCATTTCAACAGGCTGTAAAGTTTCTTAGTAAAGTTTGTTGCATATCCCAAAACCTGGGCTGGTCATGCTCAACAGGCTTTGATTGGTTCTATAAAGACACCTAAAGCTATTAATAACATGTATTTTGTTCCGCACAGCCTAATTGTTCAACCAATAGTTATATTTTTGCTCCCAAATATGGTCATATCTAGGTAAGTCTTCTTAAAATGTTTACTGTTTACCGATTTATAAAAGAAAAAAGGCAAACGACAAAAGTCAACTTAAAATTGTGCATACTTTTCTTATGTTTTATGGATGCTCTCTATGGAATTTGGTGCTTTCAGCAAATTCTGTTACTTTTCCTTGTTTTTTACTGAAGGGATATGGAAATGTAACCACTGCAATTGGACCTACTGCATGGGAAGTCCGTTGATTGATCTTAATCAGAATCTTAAAGTGTATTTGCACATGCCAATCTTAAATCAGCTGGGACCAAGTTTCATTTTTGAAACTAAAGGTCAGTAGATGCCAAGATTTCTTGGCTCAATGCTAGCAGTTACTGTTAGTGAAAGTGCTGTTTTTGTAACAGCATAGCTCTTCTTATATGATACAGTTGATTTCAAAAGCATGCTTATATGGTATTAGTAAAGAATGATAGTGTTTCTATGTTATTAGCTGGTAATGTTCAATTAATCATTTTATGTACAACAATTTTTTTCTTTGGGTCAACTTTCTGGATTCCTTAAGCACATCATGGATGAGATTTGTGTGTTTTGTGAATAAACAAATTTGTCAAATATGGAAGCAAGCAATACATGATATTCCAACTTCCTCTGCCATTGCTCTACTGCCAATTTGTAACTTTGACATAATCCTCCAGTGTTCTTCAGATATATTTTGAATCAGCAGAAACATTAAACTTCATTTCTAGTTGTTTCGTGCTAAAAAATGAAAAGTTCATCTACCACTTTGTTGCAGTTACTGAATCTGCTGATGGAATTTCTGAAATGAAGAATGGTAATGTAGCAATTACCGCTGTTAATATGAATTCCAAAGATGCGTACATCAACAACAGTTCAGAGATTCAGAAAAGTCTCATTGAGGGGATGAATAATGGATTCTCTGATTCAGGTTTAACACTTTTGGAGGAGTTACGTAATGAACATAATACAACATTGAAGTCATCTAACGATGAAACTGGGCTAGTAGATGACTTAGTAGAAGAACTTGACCAAGAAGAGACAGAATTTGATGTTGAGAGAGTGTTAGAGAAGCAAAATACTCATGACTTGTATTGCCCTAACTGTAATTCTTGTATCACTAGACGAGTTATTCTTTGTCGAAGAAAAAGAAAAGTTCGAACTCTGCGTTGGAAACCCAAAAAAACTAAAGCGGAGACAATTTCCAGCTCCAATTTAGATGTCAATTCGGCCAATTCAGCTAATGTGCAGGGTCATGAGACTGAGAACCTTCATGCAACTGATAGTCCTGAGGATACAGTCGGTGGTGACAACAGAGACACAGGAAGAGAAGTGTTCAGATGCTTATCCTGCTTCAGCTTTTTCATACCTACAGGTTCTAATGTTATCCTTACATTTAATCTTCTCAATATCTTAGCTATATAGCCATTAGTATTAAGAATGGTGAGTATGGGTATTCTTCAGAATTTGTAGAGAAGGTGTACATCAAATAGGCAAGCATTTTTGGAGTTATTTTTTTTCTTTTTGTCTTCTACTTTTATCGTCACATCAATTCCTTTGCTTACTTAACCAATGTTGCTATATGCATCTACCTTGTGAAGCTTAATTATTTTGTCAAATTTGACAGGAGACGGTTTTAAACTGTTTCGGCTTTTTGGAGACACCCCTGAGAATAAAGAAGTGCAAAAGCTTCAAACCCCTGAGAATGAAAATGTGCAGAATATTGAAAGCCCTGAGAATGAAACTTCGCAAAATCTTCAAATGAAAAATGCAAGAAAAACAAATTGGATCTTTTCCGTGTTTGCAACTCATAAAAGTAACAAGGCTACTGAACAAGGTATGCTTTGGCTTGAAATCCTCTGAAATACTTATTTACAAATTTTTCTGCTCTATTTTTAAAAGTCAGCTTTTGAAAATTCTTTTTTCATAACATGGAATTTTGTGTCACTCAATAGGGTACAAATAGATAATTGGGCTGCTGGTTTTTTTTTTTGGGGGGGGGGGGGGGGGGGGTGTTTGGTGTTAGATCTTAGTCAAGAGGATACATATGAAGTAGTTTCTAAAGAAATGGTTGCTAGGCAGTGGGGACAATATGAGTATTGTGAAAGTCTTCAACCCAACTATGAGTTTTTTGCTTTCATACCCTGGGATTTTTACAATGAAGTTTTCATGCATACAATTTTCTTTTTCATCTGGTTTTGCATTTTTTTTTATTTTTCTTTCTCAAAGTCGAATAATTGCATTAAGAAGCATACCTACACCAATTATTACAAATATTTACACTCCCTATACGTTTGTAAAATTATTGTTCTACTTGAGATTCCTAGTGGCAAGGCTGTGGGGGATTGGCAAAAAAATCTGCTGATAAACTCTCAGTAGAAGACTTGAAACATGAGGTACCAAGTACGAAGGCAATGAACATTTTTTTCCTATTTGAACATTGTTTTCTTATTCATTCAACAGTTATCCGACATCTGTTCCCAAGCCGGAAATTACTTATCCGACATCTATTCCCAAGCCCGAAATTACTAAACCTAGGGATGCATGAGGTTTGCTCTACCAATACCTTAAGAGTTTACTTTGGCTTTCCTGTTCGTAAAGAGATTCCTCAATCTTTTTATTATCCCTTAATTGTCAGATAAATGGAAGTGTTCCTTTGTCTTTATAACTTACAAGGCACATATATGTTCATAAGTTTGTGCTTGAGGTCAAATAAACAAAACTTCGGTCAATTATGAGCTTAGGAGCTATTAAGGTCTGCATGATGAAACAATTTGTCCCTTTAGTTCTTGAATTATGCTTTGTTAGCAGGAAGTGAGATACGATCTAATTGTAATGGGCTTGTCACTTCTATTTCTCTTGAACTTACAGCATCACTACATGATTCAGGGAGTGCATCCCAAGAAGCTAGAAAGGAGATTGCAAGTTCTTCAACGGTAGATGGTGAATATTTTCAACATGCATCAAGCAGTGTGGGAGAGAAACCAAACACCGCAACTCAACAAGCCAATAAAGGTAAATATTATTTTTTAACTCGAGGGTTATGCACTTGTCAATTTAAATGTGTAATATGTCTCTTTAGGCACTACCCTATGTAATGCTATGTCAAGATTTAGGGATGACCGATACAATGAAGGAAATGATTTTAGTTATGCCTATTAACAAAAAAAAAAAAAATTGGAAAAAAAAGAAGTGTATAGTTTGTTTCCTTAGATATATAGTATCTTAAAAAATAAGTGATTTTCCATTTGCCTATTATTCAGATTTCGGGAATGTGCTAACAGTTCCAAGATCAATTGCCATGTTACTTATCATCATCTCCTGGATGAGACCTTCATTTTCCATTCCTCAAATTTATTGATATGATTAAAAAAATAGAAATAATTTAGCACAGGTGTAGCATCATAGGATAGGGTGCATCACCCTAGAATATTGCTAACCTAATTACTTTTTGTTGTATTCTGTAATGGGAAGAGAATGCATGTGGGTTAGGAATATAAATACCTCAATATACAATCTGTTACGCATGTGAATTGATATCCATGTAATATAGAAATTCTTTAATTCTTCTCCAATTCTTTTCTGTGATTTCTCTCTCTCTCTCTCTCTCTCTCTACTCTCCCTTCTTTTCTATTCTTCTATTTAAGATCTAACTCTAATTTGCAACTAGAACCATACCAGTTGGTATTAGAGCTCTCCGATCCTCACTATGACTCGTAACAACAAAATTAGTGATGACTTGAGGGAGGAGCTTGCCTTCATGATCCAATCCAGTCTTAGTGAAGCTGTGAATCATTAGCAAGCAAAGCAAGATTCTCACGATGCTGAGCTGAAAGTGATGTTGACTAATATGAATGTTCAGATCGGTAAAAGTCCAGCTGGGACTTCAGCGACTGCTCCACAATACCCAGATCCGCAATTGACCGTGAAAGGCAATCACAATCCAAGTTTGACCCATTTCTTAGATTGTAACGCCGAGATTGTATCAGTGATTGAGAATGAATCGATTATTTCGGGCGGTACCATTTGATGGAATTACCAAAGTTCGAGGGTGAAGGACTTGATGGATGGTTAATGAAGGCTGAGTACTTCTTCGAGCTGGGTAACATCGGACCAGTGAGAAGAGTGAAGTTTGTCGGTCGTAATTTGGAGGGTAAGGCTCAGCAGTGGCACTGAAGTATGATGAAGGCAAAGGGTGATGAATTGTTTCCCAACTAGGAATGGTATGAGCAGGCTCCAAGGAAGCGGTTTGGGGGTTAAGTCTATGATGATTATAAGATATGAGGAACCTGAAGCAGGAAGGCCCCTTGCAAGACTATCTAGATCAATTCGATGAGCTATTTCCAAAAACTGACATATTAGGAGCTCAGGCCCTGATTTTTTTCTTGTCAGGACTACAAAATGAATTGCAAATGTCTGTAAGGATGCATGAACATGAGTCTCTAATTGAAGCCTATGCCCCAGCCAGATTACAGGAAATGGCATTAGAAGCTATTCTCAGCAGAGCCCACCATAAACAAAACTTCAATCAACTTAGCCACACAAACAGTTTAACTACAGGCTACAACTTCCCATCTAAACACCACTTCTAGACCCTCGACCCAATATAACCACAAAACCACACCCAAAAGCATACCAGCAAGCCAATAATGCTTATTACCTACTCCCCTTACAAGGAAACTACCCACCCTTACCAGTAAACAAATGGATGAAAAAAGAGCAAAGAGATTGTGCTTCTGGTGTGATGACAAGTACTCGCTAGGGCATAAGTGCACTAAGAAGCAAGTTTATGTGTTGCAATTGATAGAAATAGAGAAAGAGGAGGAAGGAGATGGCAGTCCTTGTTTTCATGATTGTGATGCACTCCTTGAGAGCACAGACCATGACTATGTGGAGTGGGGGGTGGACAAAACATGACTCTAAAGGGAATATGTGGTAAACACAGGTTGCAAGTACTAGTGGACACAGGAAGCAGCCACAACTTTCTCAGTCAAGATATGGCAAGAAAGCCTGGATTTAAGTTGCAAGCTATTAAAGGGCTTTGGGTAGAAGTGGCAGATAGAAATGAGCTCAAGTGTGAGTCCTTTTGCAAGAGTTTTCAATGGCATATGCAGAACAAGAAATTTACTACTACTGTTTTCATTTTGCCCATATGGGTTGGGGGTGGGGGGGTATGACCTAATTCTAGGGACTCAATGGCTTAAACTCTTCGGAGATATCCAATGGAACATTGAGAAGTTAACCATGGCATTTCAGCTGCAAAGGGTTTCTTATTTCCTGAAAGGGGAGCAAACATGGGCAGATTGGACTACCTTGAACCCTTTAACCTTTAAAACTGCATTAGCCCAACAACTATGACCCTGGATTGTCAATTGGCAGATAATAGCCCTATTTATTCAGAACCGGTCTCAGTTGAGCAGAATTCCACAAAATGGCTAGCCCTGATTAGCTTACTCCAGCAATATCAAGACATATTCCAAGAGCCTAAGAACCTACCCCCTCAGAGACCTTATGACCATAAAATAATCCTTAAACCGCAAACACTACCCATTAACCATAGAACCTACAAATATGTAGCTGAGCAAAAGGCAGCTATAGGACATATGGTGAAAGACATGTTGGCAAGTGGGGTGATTAGGCCTAGTACTAACCCTTATGCTAGTCCTGTTGTGCTAGTTAAAAGAAAGACAAGTCTTAGAGAATGGGCATAGCCTACAGGGCATTAAGTGCTGCAACTATTAAAGATAAGTTTCCCATTCCTCTGATTGATGAACTACTTAAGGAATTGGGTGGGAAAGTGATTTTTACTAAAATAGACTTGAGGTCAAGATACTGGCAAGTCAAAATGTGGGAAAATGATGCGGAGAAAATTGCTTTTAGAGCCCATAAAGGCCAGTATGAGTTTATGGTAATGCCCTTTGGCCTCACCAATGCTCCATCTACCTTCCAAGCACTTATGAATGATGTTTTCAGGCCATTTTTAAGGAAGTTTGTGTTGTAATTTCTTATTCGAAAAATGTGTCAAACACATTAAAATAGCAGCGGAATAAATTAAATCATAAGAAATTAACCAAGATCAAGTAGAATTAATCTAATCAAATTAAATAAAATTTCGGATCAAACCTTTGATGCTAGTCGAAAACCCTTATGCTCCAAGCCACCAAATTCGAACTCCTTGCACGTTACGAATGATTAGTGACTGCCTAGAGACAACTCTCCTCAGTTGTCTCACACACAAGAGCCAATGGAAGAACATAAGTGTGCTAGCACCGAAAATATAAGCTCACTTATCTAAGGCAATGCGGCAAAACAGAAGGAAGGAAGAAGAGAAGTTTGTGTTTTCAGTTTTGCTTCACAAGTAGGCCAAAAATCGTCAAATCTATTTCTTCTAATTTTGGCCTTTTATATTTTAACCCAAACTAGGGTTTTCCCACTACGTAGTGGCCGGCCATAAATCCACTTTTATTTAGGATTTTCAAATCCCTATGCAAGTGGGATTAAGATTTGGTTATCCTAATCAAATATATTATCCTTATTTGAATAAGATTTGTCTTCCTTTTAATTAATCAATTAAACCTTTTAATTAAACATTTAAATGGACCTAAATATTGTATGCCAAAAATTATCAAATAATTAGTTAGCACAATTAAAAATAAGCTTCTTAGTCTAACCCGAGCTCTTATGTGTGTGATTCAAAAGGCCCGTTCAATATTGAAAATAGGCTCAAATATTATTTAAGTCTATAAATCATAATTGGTCTTTAGCAAGACATTATGATCACCCAAATTGAATTGAGTGTTATTCATATGAATTAATAAAGCCTATAACAATCTTATACAACTCTTTATATTTACTGATATCATGATTAGCGTAAGGCGTGTTCTTGGTTACCATTAGTTATTGGTAATTCATTTTTTTTTATTCTCAAGTGATACTGACTAAATCAGATAGATGATAACACTTGTCATTTTATCTGGGTATGGTCATACGCTATTCAGTTTTCACAATTGGCCGATGATACCTTCTCTCTCATAGAGAGAGTGACAATTCCTTCACTTCACTCATGTTTCTTCGCAAGATTCCTAGCATGTCCAATCATATCCATACTGGTCACTCTGTTACGAGCACGTTTGGCATACGTTAAAGTATACGAGAAATCACCTAAGAACCCATAGTAATTTCAGGTCTGGGGATTGAAGTATAAGCATTGCTTAAGTAATACTTGTGACCAAAAACACATGTAGTATTATGACCAAGTGGACCGATACACTATTCACTAACATGTACTATGTATCTCTAATCGATATCTCACATCTTATAATCAGTAAAACAAGATCATCTTATAGAGTATACACCGGTCTTAATTTATTATCACTCTCATGATAATTATTTATTAGGATATTTAGAATAGTAATCTTTTATTGCTTTTAGTTTTTACTATCCATATGACATATCTGATATCTTAAGCAGAACCACTATTCATGAATATCCATTAAGTTAAAGGCACAGAAAATATAAGTTGATGAATTATGTCTCATAAATAAATTAAACATCCAGACAGGGCCGTAGATTAGGCTGTGGAAGCATATCACTTGCACAGGACCCCTCTTTTTTTTAGGGCCTCCAAATTTAAACCCCCCCCCCCCCCTTTTTTTTTTTAAATAACTATAAATCTATCCACTAAGGATTGAACCAGGACATTTAGCTTAATTTAGTAAGCATATTCCATTAAGTCACTCTTGAAATACATATTTTATATTTATTCCAATGATACGTATCCTAATATTCTTAGGGCCCATCATCTAATTTTAATACTACGCACAGGGCCTGCCTCTCAAATTTATTAGACGGCCCTGCATCTAATAGTTTGTCTTGATGACATTTTTATCTATAGTAAGACTAAGGAGGAGCATTTATTACATGTACAAATAGTGTTAGATACTATGAGATAAAACCAGCTATATGCCAAGATGTCTAAATGCTACTTTGCTGAAAATCAAGTGGAATACTTAAGGCACCTTATTGATGCTGATGGGGTGCATACAGATCCTAGTAAAGTTCAAGTAGTGAATGATTGACCTATGCCCAATAACATAAAACAGTTGAGGGGATTTCTAGGCCTAACAGGTTACTACAGAAGATTTATCACGGAGTAGGGGTCTATTGCCAGGCCTCTAACTGAATTACTCAAGAAAGACAACTACAAGTGGGGAGAGACAGCTTTTATTGCCTTTCAAAACCTAAAAAAAGCTATGGTGCAAGCATGAGTTCTAGCTTTACTAGATTTTTCTAAGCTATTTGTAATAGAGACTGATGCTTCTAGAGTGGGCATAGGAGCTGTATTAATGCAGGAAGGCCATCACCTAGCATTCATCAGCAAGGCTTTATCACTAAAGAACCAGGTTCTGTCAATATATGAAAAAGAATTATTAGCTATTCTTTTTGCTGTCAAGCACTGAGATCACTATTTGGTCCACTGACATTTCATTATCAAAACTGATCACAAAAGTCTCAAGTATCTACTGGAGTAAGAATTTCCACTGCTGCACAACATCATTGGTAATTAAATTGCAGCTTTATGATTTTGAAATTCAGTATAAGAAGGGAGCGGAAAACACTTTAGCTGATGCTTTTTCCAGAATTCCCTATGCTCACTGTAGTCACTTATAGTCCACATCATACATGACTAGCTCATGACTTCCATAAGGGAACTATGGACATCAGACCTTGATTTGTAGAGACTTATTAATGAGCTAGTACAATATCTAGAATCTCATCCTCAATATACTTGGCAAGATGGTCAGCTAAGGAGGAAAGGCAGATTGGTTACTGAGAATAGTTTGACTTTGAGGCAAAAACTTCTGCAAATCTACCATGAGACTACATTGGGAGGGCATTCAAGGGGTAGGTGCTACTACTAAAAGGCTGAAACCTATTGTATACTGGAAAGGGCTAGGCAAAGAAGTTAGAAACTTCATAAGAGGGTGTCAAGTATGTCAACAAGCTAAATATGAAAATGTTGGACTGCCTGGGCAATTACAGCCTTTACCAACTGCAACAGGTGTCTTTACTGATATTACTTTGGATTTTATTGAAGGATTACCTAAGTCCCATCAGAAAACTATTATACTAGTGGTGGTAGATAGGTTTACTAAATATGCTCACTTCATAGCTCTCTCACATCCCTTTACTGCTAAGATGGTGGCATTAACATTCCTTGATAATGTTTACAAGTTGCATGGCTTGCCTACTGCTATTGTCAGTGATAGGGATAAAGCATTCACTGGCAATTTTTGGAGGGAGTTGTTCAAGTTACAAGGGGTCTCTCTTAGTCTATCAACTGCCTACCATCCATAATCTGATGGTCAAATAGAGGAGGTCAATAGGTGCTTAGAAACTTACTTAAGGTGTATGACTGCTAACGCACCAAGAAGATGGGTTGATTGGCTATCCTTAGTTGAATTCTGGTATAACACAACCTACCATACCTTGATTAAGATGTCACCTTTTGAGGCCTTGTATGGTGTTAGCCCTCCTATACATCTACCTTCCCTAATGATTCAGCTAATGCTAGTGTAGATTAGTGCTCAGAAACGGGGAATCCATGATTGCTCTACTTAAGCATCATTTACAAAGGGCAGCTACCAGGATGAAGTTGCAAGCAAATAAGCACAGGACTGATAGGTCATTTGCTATGGGAGACTTGGTATATCTCAAACTTAAGCCCTTTGTTCAGCTCTCCCTATCTAGAAACTATCACAAGCTACACTATAAGTACTATGGACTCTATAAGATTGTGGACAAGGTGGGGTCAGTAGCATACAACAAGCTTCAGTTGCCCTCAAATTCTCAAGTTCATGATGTTTTCCATGTTTCACTACTTAAACCTGCAACAACCCCACTGCCTGAGGCTATTCCAGAATTACCCGTTTCTCCTCCTAACTCTTCTGTTCCTACGACTATTTTGGAAAGGAGAAGAGTTAAAAGGCAGAACAAAGATGTAACACAATGGCTAATACATTGGCAGATTTCTCCACCTGAGGAAGCTACTTGGGAAATGATGAAATTCAATACAGGTTTCCAGATTTTAATCCTTGAGGACAAGGATACTTTTTATGGGGAGGGTATTGATATGATTAAAAAAAAACAGAAATAATTTAGCAAAGGTGCAGCATCGTAGGATAGGGTGCATCACACTAGAATATTGCTTACCTAATTACTTTTTGATATATTCTGTCGTGGGAAGAGAATGCATGTGGGTTAGGAATACCTCAATAGACAATCTGTTATGCATGTGAATTCATATCAAATTAATACAGAAATTCTTTGATTCTTCCCCAATTCTTTTCCGTGATTTCTCTCTTTCTCTCTCTCTCCCTTCTTCTCTATTCTTCTATTTTAGATCTAACTCTGATTTGCAGCGAGAACCGTATCATTTATCTTATCCAGTTTGTGGTATGTGACATCATGAAGTGGCATTCAATTCACTTTCACTGTCTGAGGTTGTTTAAAATTCAATGTTTTACAAGTCTCTGTGTTTTGCCTTTTATATGCATATAAAAATGTTTGAAATCTAGCATACATTCATGCTTCCATTGTATGCATATTGATAACTTTTTTCAAATAAATATGGAGGCCTGATTTTCTGCATTTTGTCGTTGACTCAACTCTAACTTACCATATCTTTGCATGACTGTCCTGCAATACTTCTAGAAGTACATGTATTGTTTCGAATGATGATACTTTATGGCAGTGAACTAGGTGTGTAGTTAAGGTACTTTGGTTCATCTGTCAGAAGACTGCAGCAGAGCATATTTGTTTACATTATTTCTTTGAACAATATTATAGTAGTTGCTGTTAAACATTTGAACTTGTAATGTTTCTACAGATTCTGTAAATCAACATAAGAAAGATTATTTAGTTCAACCCCTTCCTGGGATCAAGGTACATGATAGAGAACCTGCTGAAGATGTCTTGTCAGGACCAATGCAAGGAGAAGCAAATGCTTACAACAAGTCTTTAATACCTGAGCATTCACGTATAGAAGTAGACAGGAAATCAACCATGACACCTATTATATCTGAGCATTCTCGAATAGAAGTAGACAGGAAATCCGTCACGACAGTTGCAGATTATTCTGTTCAAAATGATCAGGCCTCATCAATACTAGGCACTCCCTTGCCCACAAAACACATTGAATCTAAAGAAGATGCAGTGTTTTCTGCAAGCGTAGGAATTCCAGATCTTGGGAAGCAGATTATTGGTACTGCAGATACAGTATATGATGCCGTGCAAAGGAAGACAGGTATGTGCAATACTGCTGGGATCTTGCATGGAAGTGGTACCTAGAATCTTTCTTGTTGCAGACAGAATGTTTGCAAAATGTGATTCTACTTTTGTAGGGTATGGTTGTCTCTTCAAATTGCATATGAAAGTGACTTGTTCTCTCGCAATCGATGTTTTAAAAGCGAACTTGGCAGTTTTAATGTTCGTTTGAATTTGGAATATGTTTCATGTTTCCATTTCTCATTCCGCACACTTAGTAAACAACTGAGTATAATTAGGTGCCTCGATACAATTGAATTGTACGGAACATTCATGATTGTGTGACTTGATCCCTGTGAAATTTCATGCCTAAAATGAAAATTTTAAGCTTTCATGTTTTCAAATAATCTCGTTATAATGATGAGATCCTTGGATTCTTTGCCATTGTGCATGCGGTTCCGGTATTCCTTTACTTCTGACTATTTCCTCTAAGTTGTTGGGACAGTTTTGATATGACACTATGGTGCAGGGGGTGATGTGATACTTAATGTTGAAACAAAAGATGTGGAGTCTACAGCTTCTCAGGTGGCACAAAATGTTGGAGGTTCAACGGAAGCCACAAGCTTACTGCAACCTGGGACCCAGGCATATAGCAGAGAAACAGGTGCTGGAGTTACAACAGATATCTTGAAAAGCATTGTTTATGGTGGTTTAATAGAATCCATCACCAGTTTGGGTGTTGTATCGTCTGCAGCTGCTGCTGGTTCTGCAACACGTAAGCATTAGTTTTCTATAACTAGATACTATACTGAAAATACACAACTGATTTGTGTTAGCATTAGGTTCAACCGTTTTCTTCATGCAGAGAAATAAATTCAAAAACTTATGAAGTTCACGTTTCTTATATGCACAACATTGTACGTAAAACTTGTGAATCTTGCCAAATGTGCTAATGACATCATATTCTGAATTCCTTGTGTAATAGACCTATATCGTCTAGGATGAGCATGACCACCTTAATATGAATTTAGATTTTGCTAGATTCAAGCTTGTTGAGTAGCAACCCTTTTGTTGCTTAAAAGTAATCTGTTTCTATTTTCACCTTTTGCTAAATCCTATAACTTTATTGATCTTGCATTTTGCAGTAAATATTTTAGCTCTGGGATTAGCAAATGTGATTGGAGGGCTTTTCATCATTGGTCACAATGTGAGTGATATTCCTGTATTTACTTTTGAAATAAGCCTACCTAGTAACAGTTGTGCGATGATCAATTTTCCAAATAATTAATAATATTTCAATCAAAAGAATCATGTTAAGCTGCATTTGATGAAAGGGCAGACTTTGGAAGTCTGTTGCTTTATCCTAAACTTGATATTCTTAGATATAATTAAGATGCAGTCTGTTCTGTTCCTTCTGTTCTCATTTTATTTTACTGCAACTATAATTTGAGAACAATGATTTTTACAGCTTATTGAACTGAGAAACGATCCATCTGATGGAACTTCCAACCAAAGCAATGAACATGAAGACCAGTACCAAGTAATGTTGGGACGAAGGGAGAACTTTTTAATTCATGCAGTAGTAGCTATTATGTCATTCCTTATTTTTGGAATGTTGCCACCTGTTCTGTATGGTTTCTCATTTCGTAAAAGTGATGATAAAGATCTTAAGCTTGCAGTAGTTGGGGGTGCTTCGCTTCTATGTATTATTTTACTTGCAATTGGAAAGGCTCATGTTCGACGACCACCAAAGTCATATATCACAACTGTGTTGTACTATGTGGTGATAGGAACCATGGCATCGGGTGCTTGTTATATTGCAGGTGACTTAATTGGTAAGCTGCTGGAGAAAACTCGTTTTTCAGTCGCCATGACTTTTCCCGAGACAAAACCAGTTGAGCAAATATGGGCATCCTATTAAAGATGAAGACGTGAAGCAAAGTTTAGTTGCTCATTGGAGATTTTTTTTATTATTTTTTATCTTGTGTTTGTTTTGGGGGGTGGGGGGGGATGTATGTTTAATTTAATATGAGAATTTAATTCATCTAACTTATGTGCATTTAATTTGATAAATTTCCATGAATATCTATTTTTACTTTAGATATTAAATACGTGATCTGGATAGTAAAATTTAAAAGTAATAGAAGATTACTGTTCTAAATATCTCTAGTCAATTATCATTATGAGAATGACAATAAATTAAGACTAGTATGTACTTTATGAAATTGTCTTGTTTTACGGATCATAGGATAATGAAATATCGATTAGAGATACATAGTACATGTTAGTGAAGAGTGTATTAGATTAATCCACTTGACGAGAATACTACCTGAGGTTTTGGTCACAAGTATTTTTCAAACAATACTAATATTTGAATTCCTAGACCTGAATTACTATGAGTTATTAGGTAATTTCTCATATACTTTGACATATGTCTAACATGTTCGTAACAGATTGACAAGTATAAATATGATTGGGCATGCCATAAATCATGCTAAGAAACATAAATGAAGTGAAAGAATTGTCACTTTATCTTTGAGAGAAAAGATATCATCGACCATTTGATTAGTGAGACTGAGTTGTGTATTATCATACCCAGATAGGATGATAAGTGTTATTATCTATCTGATTTAGTCAGTATCACTGGAAAATCAAGAAAATTGAATTAGCAATAAATAAGAGTGACCAAGGACATGTCTTATACTAATCATGATATCGGTAAAGGTAAAAAGTTGTATAAGATTGTTACAGCATGGTTAATTCATACAAATGACACTCGATTTAATTTGGATAATTATAATGTCTTGCTAGAGACCAATTATGATTTATAGACTTAAATAGTATTTAAGTCTATTGCCAACATTGAACGGGCCTTTTGGATCACACATATAAAAAAAAGGTTTGGGTTGGACTTAGAAGCTTAATCTTAATTTGGCTAATTAATTATTTTGATAATTATTAGTATACAATAATTAGGCATATTAAATATTAATTAAACCCAATTGATTAATTAATTAAAAGGTTTAATTTGTTAATTAAAAGAAAGACAAAATCTAATTCAAGATAGGATAAGATATTTGGTTAGGATAACCAAATATTAATTCCATTTGAATAATGATTAAATATCCTATTTGGAATAAGATTTTTTGGCCAACCACATAAAAGTGGAAAACTATAGTTTGGGTTAAATATAAAAGGCCAAAATTAGAAGAAATTAGATTACGAAAAATTTGGCTCACTTTAGAAGTGAAAAACGAAACCTCTTATCTTCCGTCTTTTCGTTTTCTTGGCCGAAATTGTTTAAGGAAAATTAAGTTTTTTCTTTTAGTGCTAGCACACATTAGTCCATCCTTTAGATCCTTGTGTGTGAGAAGAAAGAGGGGATTAGTCTTTTGGCAATTCTTAAGTTAATCGAATTGTGCAAAAAGTTCAGATTTGGTCGCTTTTAGGAAGCAATTTTTGGCAAAGGCTGAGGTATGTTCCGAAATTTTTAATTAATTTGACTAAATTAATTCTACTTATTCTTGAGTTATTTTCTTATCCTTGAATTTATTCCTCTGCCATGTTTAAGTGTTTGACGTGTTTTTGTATAAGAAAATCTAACAAGTGGTATCAGAGCCTTAAGCACCCACTTATCGCTTAGCGTCCAAAGGTTCGTTTATTAAAATTACTGTGGCAATCACTTGTTTTGTCGATCTTTCATCCAATTCACGCTTTTTTCCCTTTATCTTAAACACTTTAATTTCCTTATTGATACCATCTATTGAAGTTTTTGCTTCAATTGTCTAATTTTTTCGGTTAATTTTGTCCTGAAGGGTCATTTATCCTTTCTTACGGCTGATTTTGTCCTAGAGGAAATAAATTCTTTGAATTGTGTTTAACCAACGCATAATTGAAAACCACGGTCTTTTTCTTTCGAAAGTTTTGGTGCAGTCTTCGTCGTAAATTCAGCTTGCAATCTAAAAAGTCAAGATTGAGCATATTGTTCCCAACAGTTAGTGTACTCCACATACATAACACGCCCGTACACTCGCACTCTCAAGTTGTTAAACAAAAAATTGAGCCGCTTTGCTGAAGTTGGTTAACTTAGGTATTAACGGGTGCTGGGTGGATTTTAAGAGACCATGTGGGTAATTGTTTAGGTGGTGGCATGTAATACTGGGTTTGATTAAAAGTCCAACAAACAACGGCAGATGTAGTAGGAATGAGGGAGGCATTAAGTTGTTTAAAGGGATGTAATGTGTAAGGTTTAGTGGTTGTAAAGACTTATTGTCTTAGAACTTATTTTCAGCAATAATGTGACGACAAAATGGCTCTTATTTGGGGTGGTGGTGTTTCTAATACTTTTCTATACTATTTCCTTGTTAGAACAATTTAGTTTTGGAAAATACTTACTTAAATCATGAAAATCGAATAAATTTTTTCCTTTTTCTAAATTTATTAGTATTATTTTTCCAATGAAAATCATGAATACACTTCTTACAATTAAAATTTAAAATTTACATTTGCTCTTTTATCATATCGGCTTGGTCCATTAGATCAGATCTAGAATATAATTTTCTTTTGGTTCTATAACTGTTTCATATGTTAAGAGGTCAGCGAATTAGATATTTAAAAAGCAGCTAGTTCTGTCTTTTTAATTCTAGAATTCTCTCACTTCGATTCTACAATTCTCAATAATTTTATTTCTAAAATAATTGCTCCTCATTTAATATAATTTTCCATTACATTTTTATAGAAAAAAAGCTTAAATTTAATTTTTTGAAAATAATAATCCTAAAATTTTATTAATTAAAATGTAGACCGGTATTATAATAAATAACTTTAATAATAATTGGAATATATATATAAAACAAATGGCATTTTAAGATTTGGAATAAGGTATAGAGAAATGACAACATCATAAGGGAAAAAAAAAGAAAAAATGACAACATCAAAAAGGATATTGATGTCTCTACCCAATCAATAAACGATCGAACTGATATTCCTTAATATGTTTTGAGGGTGCGAAACTGAAAGACTTGAGATCAATGGAAGAGTGGCGGATTTGCTGTTTGCTGTTATCAGTTGATGCTAAAACTGGAAGGAAGCCTCTTCATCCTATTCTTTCTTTCCTTCATTTTACGACTAATCTTTTTCACTAAACCACAGATTCACGCAACCAATCTGGTAGATCATCCATTGTTGTTCTGTTTCATCGTTTCAATTCTCTCTGCTTCCATCGTCGTTTTCTTGCCCTTTCCGCTGTAAGTTTTTTGGGATTTTTTCCTTTTTAGTTGCTTTATCTATTGTTCATTTGGGTTTTTTTCCCTCAATTAGTTAATTTTTATTAATGTTCTTACAGTTTCCATTTTCAGTCTTGATCTGGGGAGTTGTTTATTTTGGTTTCTGGTTTTGGCGTCTGTCTTTCTCAAGGATTCTGCAACTACCCCTCCTTGGATTGATTAAAAAGTGAGCTAATTTTGTTTCTCTACTCTTCATGATTCGAATTTGTTATGGATTGATCATATAACTATGGATTTGCATAATAATTTTCATTCGGAATCTGGAAAACTAGAACAAATTATTTCCCAATTTCTACTGAAGAGTTTGCACATCATTTTGGACTCTAGAATTCCTTCTTTTCATCAACATGATCGTAATCTTGACTTTCAAAGTCAGTCCAGTTCTAGGATTAGAAAGAGTGACAAATGGTTCAATTTAGTTCTAGGAGATCGTCCACCACCTTTAGATAACTTGAATTTCTGGCAAAGAAATCTGATGGACCCGATGATAATTGACATAATACTTGTTCACGGTGGACCTAATTCTTCATCGGTTGATGATCTGCACTGTCCTTCATCTGAGAGGAAGTCTGTTGAAACTGTTATAGAAAGGTGGATAATTCAGTACCAGACTCCCCGCGTTATGGCTTCCCAACCTGGGGAAAGTTATGCATCTTATAAGAAGACATATAAGAAGTCGATCATACTTTTACGCTCACTTTATTCACAAACCAGGCTTTTCCCAGCATATCGGATATTCCGGCAACTAAGCTCGTCTGCTCAGGCCTATAATTTTGATATAATTTATAAAGTATCTTCATTTTGCGAACCATTTTCAAGGTTAGAGGAGGAAACAATGAAAGAATACAGTTTTGTACCTGTAGAGGCCCTTCCGGGTCATCTTTCTATATCAGTGACTTACCTTCCATCCCTATATGATTTTACCCTTGAGCCTGTGGCAACATTCCCACCTAAGATCATAACAGATTATGTTGGTAGCCCTACCACGGACCCTCTTAGGTCTTTTCCTTCTTCAGAGAAAGGAGTTCGCTCTACATCCTTTCCGTTAGGAGGAATACGGCCACCCATTGCTACTCCTTTTCAACGTCCTCATAGCTGGACAAGTGGCTTCCACAGAGCTGCTCCTTTTACAGTGAACCAGCATTATAGCGGATCACCTCCTGCATACCGAGCATCTCCTGTGCCTTATGATTTTCCTTCTCCTCCAACAGATGCTCATGGTTATAGATTTCAAAGCTTTAGACCATCGACTCATCAGAAAGCTACTGGTTATGATGAATATCAGCTGTCGCCTCCATTCTCACCATCTATGTCTCCATCCACCCCAACATACCTCCCAAATAGTAATCGTGTGCGAACCCATAATTCTTCAGAAACAGCTCCTGTTAGCATCCCCCTTCCAATGACAGGCAGAACTTCGAGATACATTTCACCAAACTTTTCTGACCCAAGTAAAAATTCACTTCCACCTTTATCTCCCAGGAGCACAAGGCTTGATCTTTCATCACAGGAGTCTTCATCTGGAATTCATTCAATCAAGAGATCAGAAGGTTCAAGGGCTGGAGAATTAAACTCTGGCATAACAAATCATTATTCTAGTCATAAGGTATGCTTCATCTTGTGTCAATTTGCTCTGTAATGGTTGAGACACTAACTGAAACTTCATTCATTTAATTTCATGTCTGTTGATAAGAGATTATTAATTACTTGTAGATTCTCAAAGATGGGAAAGATGATTCAGGGCGCTTCTCAGGATTATATTCATCTAGTGGATCACCACGTATTGGATTTTCAAGAAGTTCTAGTAGGTTATCTTTCCAGGATGACTTGGATGATGTTGACTTCTCTTGTCCTTTTGATGTTGATGATGTTGATACATCAGATTCACCTACCAGGTACTCTAGTTTCTCTCATTTTTATTTGTATCAATGCTGTTATTTCTTGTATCTCGTAAGAACTATAATGAAGTCATTGGTGGACTAAATTCTCAGTATTGATATTGATACTAGAATGCTTTTCCGGTAGAGTGCTCTGATGCATTTGTTGAACATTTGCTTTTGAATTTATTTGTTTATATGTTTTTCACTGTGTCACAAGAATATGCAAAACCTTTGCCACCAGTTTGCAGCTCAGGTGATTGGTGTGGTTGGGATGGAGATCATGGGTCTGAAACGATAATACAATGCTCTTTCAGCAATAGATAAGGGAACAAATGTAGGGAAATACAAATTTTTATGTCGGAAAAAGACCAAACAAAAAAAAAAATGAAGTAGTTAAGCATACGAGGAAAAGAATATCTTAGTTATCAAGTTAATTCATGCCTTTTATCCTTTCATAAAGGTCAATACTATGAGTGTGTTTTCATGTATTTTTGAATTCATAAATGTCCTTCAACTCAATCATCTTTTCTTATTAAATTTTCTATGTTGTCTCATTATATGTCATTGCTTTTTGATTAATGTTGGTGATTCCAATTGTATTCATTTTTTTATTTCGTACTTGATTTTTTTTTCCCTAGAGTATCCCTAGATCATTGTAGTTTTTGTGTCATTCTCCAGTGAATTCATCAAGGCTGACATTGCATCCATCATTTTAAAATGGTTTGATGGGTGAAAAAACCAATTCTTTCTTTTAAAAGATTGCATTTATAGCAGTACTTTGCAAAATTCTATTTTATCCTAACAGTTTAATTCTTTATCATCATATCCATTTGATCATAATTGTCTTGAAATATAACATGTTGTATCAATCTTTTTTTTTTCTTTGTATCACTTGTCTCTAAACTCAATTTAACGTAAATTTTCGTCCTTCTTTGTTAATTCCTAATAGTGTTCTGATAACTATCTTTTTAAAATTGTAATGAGGGCAAAAATAATTCACATTACCCTTACAATCTTCAAAGAGGCTTATATTTTTCAGTTTTCTTTTTCTAATCAAGGGAGAATTATATTCAAATTCCTGAAATTTGACCTAACTTATAATTAGGCCTCTTGTGTTTTGATTCATACAAGGAAATATACTTGTAATTTGTGAAAATTGGACTTCAAGGTCCTTTTGTCCAAATTGTCAATTATGAAACAGACAGTAGTACCCTTGGTTATTTTAATTATATTTAATTAATCTTTATGAAGATTTTTTTTTTTTTTTAATTTTTATCCCTAATGTTTGACCTAACTTACTATTAGGTCTCTCTGTTTTGGTAAGACACTATTAGGTCTTTTTGTTTTGACTGATATACCTTATTTAAATTAAACAAAAGAATAATGAAAAAGAAATAAAGAACAATTCCTGCATGTTGCCACCAGCTCAATTGCTCATACATCTAGAAAGTAAATGGTACCTAGTAATCAAATGTGTTGTTTATGTTCAAATGTTTTTAATCAATTTTTTGTTTAGTTGTTTCTATTTGATTTTTGAGTTTATTTGATTTCTAGGTTTATGACCATTTGGAGCAGTGGTGTCAGTTTTTTTTTTTTTTAATTTAATTTGATTATTGTGTTTTTGCCAAAGCACAAACTTAATAGTCCCTAAAAGTAACTTTCTTTTAAAATTAATTAAGTTATTGTCTTTTTTTTCTTAATTGAGTAACAGCGTAAATTGGAAAATTTTAATGAAAAGATCTTAAGGTATAATTCTAACAAATTACAGGGACCTTTTAGTATAGCAAAATAGGGTCCTAATATTAAGTTAAGTCAAATCTCAAAGACAGTAATTCTCCCTGAAATTAGTTATCTGATTGATTGGAAGTAAATGTCATGACATCTTAGATCTTTCCAATCCCTTGATAATATTAGCTACAGCTTTCGTACCTTTTTTTTTTTCATAGTGGATATGGAATTCTATGATTAGTCCGCAACAATCAGCATATAGCAAATTCTTGGGCATTTAAATTTTTTTGTTTCCAAAGCAAACATAATGTTCAGTCCTATTTGAAATCGTCTTTAATTTCTTCATTTCATGCTCATTTTTTCCCCCAGTTGTAGTATGTTCAAATAGTTCTACTTGCAAACTAAGTATTATTTCTCAATTCCTAATCTCACATTCAAAATTATAATTTCTCTATTTGAAGGTTGTAGGAAAGAGTTTTAGTGCTAGGAACCGTATTCTGTGCCTTTCAGTAGAAAATTTATTCGCTACTTGATTGTGATATATAGTATGGACAATGTGCAGACTTTGCCTTACTGAGAAAAAAACAAAATAAATGATGAATTGAGTTGTTTGTTCTCTCATTCTTTAGTACCTTATAGCTTGACCAAATTAGAAATGTTACATTTAAGAGCAATTGAGCAGTCTGATCACTGTAAAGATTGTAAAACTTGTAATGGAACTACTTTCTTATTTCCTGTCCTGCAATTTCACACAAGAATGCTTTTATTTTTGGTGAACCAAAATATCTAGCCTGGTTTTGCTAAATTCATCATGAAAATATCAAAACTCAATCAGGTAATCAAATATGAAAATCTGAAACATGCCCATACACATGCATTTTCCTTCTGTCAATGCAAGTGGTAATACTTAAGCCTAATAAGCGGGCTAAAAGCTCAGGTAGCTCTTTGTATGGATAACCTATGTATTGGTGATTTTCAACAAAAGTCTTGGCTTCGCAAAATTCAAACTTGATGTTTCTTATCATGCAGCTTTTGCATTCAAATTAGCTTTTCTTACAGGTTTGTTGTATGGACTTTGGATTGCATGACTTAATCTTTCATTTACTATTTCTGAAGCCTCAATTTCAAATTTAGCATCCTCAAAATGAGGAATGTAATCTTATTTGCACTCTAGAATTCCATTGGTTATTATTAGCTTTGACTACTTGTAAATAGCTTTGTATCAATATTTTTGGTTTAACATCCCATGAGACAAACTAACTCTTGGTTTGACTACTGAGTTCTACTCTATTATAATCATTTTCAAGCATTTGATTTGGTGTGTGCAGTCAGAACTTTGATGGGAGGAAAAATTCGGAGTCTTTGCTAATGGGCAAAAAATCTCAAGATGCTGCTGTAGGTGTTATCGTGCACATGCTGAGGACAGCACCTCCGCTGCGTAAAGATCCAAGCTGTTACTCATCCCATTCATTAGAAGAAGGGATAGCCACCACAACTTCTGGGTTCTTTATGCCCCGAAAGACAGCAGATGCACTAGAAGAACTGAGGAGTTACAAAGAAATGAAGGATCTACTATTATCCAAGAGCGGAACACGGATCTTCACTAAAGAATGAGCTTAACTGCACTTGATACTGATATTTGACAATTATGTACATAGCCTGATTGGAAAAATAAAACGACATAATATTCTAAATCTGTGCATGGATTTTAGAGAGTATGTGTTGTACTATTATGTGCAAAAATAGAGTAACTAATTTTGATGCAGATAATCTTTTATTTAGACTGATAATAACTCAAAATTGTAAGTATGTTGGGTTTCGTTTGCATTTCTATTGACTGTCAGCAAACAAGTTGCCTCTTTAGTCCGTCCAATTTCATTATCTTCTAACTATCATCTATTAGTTAAGAATTATTTACAGAGGTTTTGTCCCCTAAAAAACTATATTTCATTTCATTACTTTATAGAAGTTCTATACATATAGGAATATTGAGCATATATATATTGGCTAAAAAAATCTATCTAATCCTTTCTTAGCCAATGTATGAACTAAACAATTAGCAAAATTAATACTCCGCTCAATTTACCTAGAGAAAATTTCTAAATTTAGTGTTTTATTTACATAGAGAAATTTTCAATTAAAGAAAGTAGTGTTGGGTAAAAGTATTATAATGCCCTTAATGAAATAAACATAAATTACAAAATTAAGTTTATTTCTTTGTTAACTTTACTATAAGGATATTAAAAACAATTTATTAGTTTTCCTTTAAAAATGACTTTCTCAATTTTTTTATATAAATTGAACATAGGAAGTAGTAATTACATTTAAGGTGGCATTATTTCCATAGCAAATTATGCTAATTATAAAGCAATCAACATTTTGTAAACTTTTTAACTTTTTTCATTGTTTACTCTAGTATTAACAAATGATGCTATGAAAATAATAGTTCTCTAAATTTAAATCAAAACATAAGAATTTCGTATCATGCACCATTTCTTCTAGTTTGAGTGATCAAAGGACGATGTTGGCCCAGAGATTTGTCTGTAGGGGTAAATCCCTCCACTTTACTAAAAGAAAAATGCACTGCTAGGTGTTTTTCCATTCAGACTGTGTTCAACAATAATTTTTTAAATTAGATTTTAGTGTTTTTGGTTAAAATGTTGAAAGATATTTTTTGTAGCATTTGGTAAAATAGCGTTTAGTATAACTTTTAGCTATTGAAGCATTATTTTATCAAAAGCCAACCCCTGTAACTTTTAGCATTTTGTAAACCGCTACTATAAACAGTGAACAACTATTCAAATAGCTAAACGCTACTCAAACATCTAGTTTTTCTAAACATACCCTAGAGATACAATTATTCTTGGCTTTCCAAATTTGCAAATGTACACAATTTACTGATAAGTGCCAGAAATATATATATATATATATATATATATATATATATATATATATATATAAATATAAGGAACGAAAATTAGGCGAATAGAAGAATGTTGGATACAATCAGGTGTTTATTTGGAACTTTGAGTGAAATACAGGAGCTGTTCAGAAAGAGGCAAAATGCAGAGAAGCAGAGTATAGGGCTTGAAGTGGAATTTTTACTCAAAACTCAATCAGAACTCGCATTTTAGCTTGGAATTAAGGGTAGCGTATGTTTGAGCATTTTAAGGAATGCTGACCAGTAAGTAAAACGGGGAGTTTTGATGCTTGGTTGAAGAATTTGGGGCGTGAAGTCTACTATTCTCGAAGGAAAATTGTAATCTGCAATGCAGCGTTCTGATGAGAAGGAAAGCAGCATCAGGTTTCGAAAGGAGAAGCATGGATTTCATGATCTGGTTGAAGAGATTTGAAAGAATCAAAGACCGATTCTTTTGGGTTTTTAAATTTTCGAATTTGAAATACAAAAAGAGAGGATCAAAGAGCGGAAAATAAAAGAGGAAAAGAAACCAGATTGAAAGAGGAGGCCAGAGACGAAACAAAAACAGAGACGAGAAGGGGGGACGAAGGGCAGAAGGAAACCAGAGGGTAACGAGACGGAAGGGGAAGAGAGCAGACCCAAAACACAAAATCTAATTTAATAACTATTTGTTGGGCAAAACCACTTTCTTGTGAATTTATCTAGTGTATTTTTTAGCACATTAATTCCCAAAAATTTTTTAATTTGGTGGAAAAGTCCAATTTCCACAACAATTTCATGTACTTGTTTTACTATTTAATGAAGCTCTCCCTATGGGTTTTCGAAAAAAAGAAATATAATGCTGATGTTTCCCTTCCTGTATTTCATAAAAAAAAAAAATTCTTATCTTACTGGAGCTATATTTAAACATTTGAAATATCATAAGTAAATCTTAAGTTCAAAAGTAAATTGGTCAAATATTCAAAACTAAGTGATTTTGCCATTCTGAGCACAACATTTTATTTATTTAATAACTATTTGTTGGGCAAAACCACTTTCTTGTGAATTTATCTAGTGTATTTTTTAGCACATTAATTCACAAATTTTTTTAAATTGGTGGGAAAAGTCCAATTTCCACAACAATTTCATGTACTCGTTTTACTATTTTATGAAGTTTTCCCTATGGGTTTTTGAAAAAAAGTAATATAATGTTGATGTTTCCTTTCTTGTATTTCATTAAAAAAAAAAAATTCTTGTCTTGCTGAAGCTATACTTAAACACTTGAAATATCATCAGTAAATCTTAAGTTCAAAAGTAAGTTGGTAAAATATTCAAAACTGAGGGATTTTGCTATTCTGAGCACAACATTTTATTTATTTAATAACTATTTGTTAGGCAAAACCAATTTCTTGTAAATTTATCTATTGTATTTTTTTGGCACATTAATTCACAAAATTTTTTTAATTTGGTGGCAAAAGTCCAATTTCCACAACAATTTCATGTACTCGTTTTACTGTGTAATGAAGCTTTCCCTATATGGGTTTTCGAAAAAAATTAATATAATGTTGATGTTTCCTTTCTTGTTTTTTTTTTGGAATTAATTAATTAGTATTTGTATTAATTAATTAAGGTCTGTCAATGACTTATGGATTATGGGTAGATCCAATTAGAGTGTGATGGATTATAAGGTTAAATGGGTAACCCTAATGACCCATCACCTATATATATCACCTAATAAGAGATTAGGAAAATAAACGTATTATTGTCTGCAATAGCCACCCTAGAGAAAATTAGTTTTCCTCTAGTCTCTCCCATTCTCAAACTGTTCCATCTCATTTAGAGCTCTTAGTTGTGAAATAACGCTATAGGACTATATGTTCTATAGACGGCTTAGCATGCCAGATCCTGCAACTGCTTCCACTCGTGGGAATATTGGTTCGTCTATACAAGAGGTATTTATATTATTCCTGCTTTATTTATATATTTGTTGTATAAATTCTTTCATTGGTATCAGAGCCTGCTAGGTATCGATTGAATGAGCTTAATTGATTTGGCATGTTTATGTGTAAATATGTCTGTTTTGTTATTGGATTAATTTAAGAATTAATTTATGTGCTATGAATTTTGTTGTTGATCAAATTTGTTTTGCTCCACTTATTTATTTTTGGATATGTTCTAAAATTTTGAGTTGATTAAATCTGTTATAATCAAAATTAAATTAATTTTAAAAAAAATGGAAATTGAAGAACACGAAGAACAGATGTTCTTCGTTATGTATTTCTTTCTGTTCAACGAATCCAGCTGGGTTGCTGTTGATGTTGAAGCCGGCGCGTTAGCCGGCGATGGTCTTCGACCAACGTGACTCACCTCCGATCAGATCTGGTCCAGACGGCGGTGCGGCGGAGATACAGCTTCGGGAAGATCGAACGAATGCGTTTCTGGTTTTGATCTTTCATTTCTTTCGTTCTTCACATTTCCATACCTTCTGTTGCTATTGGGTTATCATCAAATTGAAGCTAACGTTGATGGAGAAGCCAACGACATCCTTCGATCAGGTTGATGAAGCTGCGGCGACGCTGCGATTTTCTGGAGGTTCGACGAGTCGCCTCTGCCTTCATCTTGATTCTTCACCATTCCTCATCGTCCAGCCTCGTCGTGCCCGGATCGGAGGGCCACCGGAAGCGTAAAGAGTCGTGCGACCAGTGGCGACCTTGTACGGTGGTGGCGAGGCGGTCTCCTTGGCTGCTGTATTGTGGGCGGCGGCTAGGGCACGCCTCATGAGGAAGAAGATGAAATAATAACCAAACTGGTCCTCCATCTTATTTTGTTCCCTCCTTTAGTGCTTAAACTATTTTGTGTTACAGAATGGTACTTAAACTTTATTTGTTTTGCAAATAGACCCTTCAGGATCCTTATTCAAATGAATTTGTTTATTTGAGTACCAAATTTTATTTTTGGCTTAGTGGCAAATTTAATTAAAATGTGTTTTAATTAAATAATTTTGAGTACAATTAATATTTGTTTCTAAATAATATTTTAAAATTAAAATTCTAATATGTTTGGAATTAGTAATCAATTTGTTTAATTCTACGTAAAATTATTTAATGGACTTAATTTTTTCTACGATGATAGAAAAAAATAAATTAAATGAGTTTAATTTAACGTTAATTCTAATTAGTTTGGAATTAGTTCAATTTTAATTTGTTTGGAATTGATCAATTAAGTTTATTAAAATAATTTTACCAAAATTTTAAAATAAAATTTAGAACAAAATTTCTATTATGTATGGAAATTGAATAAATTTGTTTTGTTCATTGCAAATTTCTTTTGGTGAATTGAAATATGAGTTTTTCAAATATATGACTCATGATTAATTATTATTTTGTATAATAATTTATTCTGTAAATGTGTTATATAATTAAAATTGAAGCATGGTGGTTTTAATTTAAAATTCTTGAATATTACTTCATGTAATATTAATTAATTTTCTGTGAATATGTCGTATAAAATGACAAGGATTATCAAGACTCCTCATCTAGTTCATACTCAAAGAGAAAAACAAAGAGTTGTTTTTGCAGAGTCTATAGTTTTGAAAAAGAAATTGAGCAAGGCAACTAGTAGGAAGGATATAAATAAGATCGCAACCTACATTTTTGGAAATGAGATTTCAAAAGAGGAGGAGATAAGATATTTCTCTTCCAGGTGTTGCGCCACTCTTTTCGAGATAAGAGTGTAGAGGACATTATGGATCAATCTTCGATTGATTCATATGGGCACCATGGTGCCTATAAGACTTAAGACCCTAGTAACTTCATGGTCCTTAAGTATGGGCGAGCATTGATTCGTTCTGTGTAAAGAGATGAAATTAGTTTTGTCCCCATTGACTTAGTGAATAAAGTTCTCAAGTCTATCCCAGTCACTTTTTAGGTGATTAAGGACTCTTAGAGGAATGTTGGTTCTTCTATTAATGATTTTAGCCAAATAAATTTATATTATGTATAGAAATAGAATAAATTTGTTTTATTCATTTTTTTAAGTGGGAGAACATCAAAATTAAAATTTTATTTGTTAACATTTTAACTTATAGCACATAAATCCAATAACAAATATATTAAATGATTCATTTTTAGTAAATGAAATATTTTTTGTATTTTTTTGGAAATATGAATATATCTGGATGCATGAAATGGTTGGTTTCATTTTGAATATTTGAAGATTTTGTTTTAATTTGTTTAAATGTAATTCTTGTTGAATATTTATATACTTATTATTTGTGAACATAAGTAGAAAAACACAGTTTTAAGTTAGAGTTATGAGAACTTAAAATTTTAAGTTATGTGAACTTAGAGCATCTAATAACTTGTCTTACTATATACAACTATTTTAATAAGTTTAACCAATCATTAGTTCTTAGAGGGTAATTGGGAACCTAGTGAATTTTTCGAATCTAGGTCTAGTGAGAGGTTTTATGAGTTAAAATATGTTAGTACATAGTAATAGAATATATATATTACTCTTAAAAATCTCAACTATGCAAATCTTTCTTTACTATATCAATAGGATCTACTATATCTTACACTATATATGTTCTTGCTAAGCTTACCAAAGATCTTAGGTTGACTATGACAACTATAAGATCTGGGCAATGAAGATTCAATATGTGTTCAAGGACCAAGAGGTCCTTGAAACTTTGAATCACGTCATGCCTGAGCTTGAGGAAGGAATAACTGTCTAGCATAGGCAAGACAAAGATGCTTACCTAACATGGAAGAAGAAGAATTTTTCTGCTCGCATCATCATGCTTAGTGCTATAGATGATGAAATTGCAAAGCAATTTCAAAAATGTGAGAATGCAATGGATTTATGGAATGCATTGCAAGAGAGTTTTTGGAGTTGTGTCTCTAACCAAACTCCATTATCTAACTATCAAATTTTGACGCTTACAAGAAGTGTCTTAATCACAACATGAAAAAGCATTTAAGGGAACTGCAAAACATGATCAATGAGCTTAGTGATGCTGGTCACGAGCTCATAGAAGAGCAGAAAATTCAAGTAGTCATCCACTCTTTACTCTACAGTTGGGAGCATGTGAGAATGCACCTAACTTATGAAAAGTCCATCAAGACTTTTCTCGACGCTGCACGCCACTTGAAACCAAAGGAAGATCGATTAGCATCGATCAAAGTCAATTCACAAGTGTATATGGCACAAACTGACACCTAACTTAGAATGAGTTTCAACAATAAGAAGCGTAAGACCAAGGGCAATGGTAAGGCTAATAAGCCCAAAAAGCAAAAGACAAAACAAAATAAGGGTCAAGGGTCAAAGAAAATGTGAAAGGTGAATATGACATATGTGAAGTGCTATAATTGCCAACGATAGGGGCATTATGCAAAAGACTGCACTGCTTCTAAAAAGATACATTCACTTATCTCCTATGTGAGTGAGATTTGTGTATGTAGCTCTATTTTTTTAACTGAATTTGATCCTTTATAGGTCATTGATTTAGGTACGACAGACAATATAGCAAAAGACCGTGAATCTTTTATAGAATTTCAACGAATACAAAAAAGGATCAAAAGTGGATCCATTTAGAAACAGTGCATGAGTGCTTGTTAAGGGTATTAGCACATGTAAATTAGTTTTGCATGAAGGTCGTACTCTATACCTATATGATGTGTTTCATGCCCCGAATATTCGCAGAAAATTTACTTTCTGTTTTGGTTTTGATGAAACTAGGTTTCAATTTGTTTTTATGAGGATGATAGTTTTGGTTGTGTATTAAACGTTTTATTGTTATGAATGTTGAACGAGTCAATTTATATAATAATATTAGTTTTTCTTTTATTGAATCTTCACATAGTGATGTGAATGGCCAAGAGCGAATGAGTCGTCTTGCAAAATAAGGCTTAGTAAGTGACTTACAAAAGGTAAAGTTGCTAGTATGCGATCATTGCCTAAAAGAGAAACTAACTAGAAAACCATTAAACAATTAGAGCTAAATTTTCATTGCAATTAATTCATTTTGATGTGTGTGGGCCAATGAATGTTAGGGCTAGGTATGGTTCACACTATCTCATCACCTTCATAGATGACTATATTAGATATGGTCACAGCTATTTGATATCTCACAAATCTGAAGCCTTAGGATACTTTAGAAGATTTATGAATCTCGTTGAGAATCAATTAGACAAAAGTATTAAAGCTTTGAGAACTGACCATGGTCGAAAATATCTGTGGGATAAATTTAAAGTTTTATATGATGAAAAAGGAATAGAACATTAGTTGTCCATTTCAAGAACCCCGCAAAAAAACGGTGTTGCAGAATGGAGAAATGAGACTCTTCTAGACATGATGAGATTTATGATGGCACAAGCAAGTTTACCCATCTCCTATTGGGGAGATGCATTACTTACAGCTGTGTACGTCTTGAATCATGTGCCCTCTAAATCTATTACACTTACTCCATTTGAGTTATAGACAGGGCGAAAGCCCGATCTAAGCCATTTTCGCCCATGGGGTGCTCTGCCTACGTACATGATACCTCAAATAAATTTGGAAAAATTAGGCCCACGAGATAAACAGTGTGTCTATGTGAGATACCCTGAAGTATCAAAAGGATACATCTTAATAGATGAGTAAGAAAATGGTCGTGTAACAGAAATAGAATTACGAGATGTGACATTCATTGAAGATCAGTTTTCAATGCTAGTAAATGTAGGTCAAGATTTTTCACTTTATGAAACTATAGATTTAGACACTCATGGATCACTCCATTCGAGTGGGAGAAATCTTAAGTCTGAAGATGGTGATCTTTAGGCGAATGTTCCTGATCACGAGTTTGATAGGAATAATCAGTTAAGTGAAAATATGAATATAGAACCTAATTCCAGTGGGAGTTTAAATCCAAATGGATATGAAACCTAATTCTAGTAGGAGTTTAAATCCAAATCCAAGCATCTTAGATCCAAATGAATTTGTTCATGAAGATCAAGAGTTGTGAAGATGTAAAAGGAAAATGACTTTTCCTTTACGTTATCGTGAGGATGATAGGAACGCTAGCCATACCTTTTAGTTGACCTACTAGATGATGAAGAGCCCAAGAATTTGTGTCTAAAGCTCTATCATGTGTAGCTAAGGATAAATGGATTAAAGCAATGGAAGATGAGTTGACATCAATAGAGTCTAATAAAGTTTGGACTCTAACTAACCTTCTGAAAGGATGAAAAGTAATAGGAAATGAATGGGTTTTAGAAATAAAATGCAAAGTGGATGGTAGTATCAAACGATACAAGGCTCACTTCGTCGCTAAAGGGTACACTCAACAAGAAGGGATTGATTATGTGGAGACATTTTCTCCTGTTGTTAGAGTAATGTCCATTAGACTAGTTTTAGCCATAGTGATAAGTTTAAATCTAGAGTTACATCAAGTGAGTATAAGGACTGCATTTCTCAATGGAGAATTGGATGAAAAAATCTATATGGAACATCGTATAGGTTTTGAACTTCAAGGTAGTGAACATAAGGTTTGCAAACTATTGAAGTTAATATATGGACAAAAGCAATTGTCCAGACAATGGTATATTCGTTTTCACAATGCAGTTGAGTCATATAGATTTTCTGCAGTGGACGAGGACCGTTGTGTTTATTGCAAAAGGTCTATAGAACTAAATTTGTAATAATCGCATTATATGTTGATGACATTTTATTGGCTTGTAGTGACGTGTCATATCTAATGGACATCAAAAATTTGTTATCGTCCAATTTTGAGATGAAAGACATAGGTGACGTGGCATATATTATTGGAGTTAAGATTTCGAGAAATTGTGAAAAGAGAATGTTGTCATTTTCACAAGAAATGTACATAGAAAAAGTTCTAATTGTTTCAATATGTATATGGCAAAACCTATGGATACTCCCCACTTGCAAAGGAGAAGTCCTTAGCAAGAAAATATGTCCAAAAAGTCAAGAGGACATTAAGGACATGAGAACCATTTCTTATGCTGGTGTGGTTGAAAGTCTAATGTATGCTGTATTATGTACAAGACCAGATATCTGCTATGCTATTGTGATTAGTAAGCAGATTTCAATCCAACTAAGGGAAAGCACATTCGAAAGTAGTGAAGAGGATATTGACAATTATAAGTGATAGTCCATCATCAATTGCTTACACCAAGGATTTCAAGTTCCATGGTAAAGCTAAGTGTATTGATTTTAAGTATCAATTTATGAAAGATTTGGTTACACAAGGAGAAGCGAACATAAAAATACATCCCTACGCAAAATATAATCCCCTTCTCAAGACCGTTTCTAGAGATTTGTTTTAAAAACATGTCAGGTCTTTTAGTTTGCGTAGACTTTGATGATGTATTTAAATTTTTCATGTATAAGTAGCATGAATTAATGTTTTATTTTTGTAATAAATACATTTCAAGTTCACTAAGCAATATATAATTAAATGTATGAGACATTTACGTTATAAATGTATGAGACATTTATGTTATAAATGTATGTGACATTTGTTAAAAGTCATGTTAGACAGAAGTACACCTACTCACATAGGTGTTAGCCTTAATTTTATTTGATATGTTCAAA
>CATIWJ010416201.1:0-36154 GCA_949640765.1 Croton laevigatus
AAAAATTCAGCAAAAAAAAAGTGGTGCATAATTTCAGCTCTAACACCACATTGTTCTCCATCTTTGTTCGTGTTACTTATGTGTCATATATTTGCTAATTAAGATACTTCTCCTTTAGCTCTTTTTGCTAATGTTGCATGCTTATATTACTCACATTTATCAATTATGGTGATGATGATATATATAATAAAAAACTATCAAATTGGATAGTAAATTATTTAGAAATTAAATAAATAAATTAGAAATGAAATGTGTTTGTTTATGATAGATACTCATTCTGTTTTAAAAAAAAAAAAAATAATGAAAATCAGTTTCTCAATCAACCATATATACAATATAATTCTGTTAATATATACTTGGAAATCCTACAAGATCCATTCGTTCTTTTTTCTTCGACAGATTGTCAAAAGTTCATTTGGATTCGAATCCGACTGAGATATCAACTAATTTGTTGAAGAAAGAGCAAAATATTTATTTTGTTCCTTCCATGCGATCGGAAAATAAAGAAAATATATATATACACAACATAATATGTTAGATATCCATACAGTTTTCAAAAAAAAAAAAAAAAAATTAATGAATATAAGTTCTCCAATCAAGTATATATTCAACATAAATTAATGAAAATATGTTGTTCAATCAAGCATATATATACACAACAAAAACTCTAAAGGCTAGGTTTAAATCAAAACTAAAACACTTGCATAGACTAGAGTCCCCGATGATAGAATTATACTATTAACCATGCATATTTTAATAGTATAGTTTATCGAATGATTATTTTAAAGAATTATGTAATATATTGAATTTTCAATTAATAAATTATATTGCAGTATGTATCTAGAACATATAAACAATATCGTAATATGAACGAAAATAATAGCTTATGAGTCAATTGTTTTTTAATTTTTAATTTTTTATTTAGTTATTTATATTTCACTTTAAATTTAAATAAATAGCACTTTTATTTTTAATTTAAGGGAATATTATTTTATTTTCTTTTACAAATGTACCCTCAATTAAATTAACATTATTATTTATTTTCTAAAAAATAAAAATAAAATGCAAAAATTCAAAACTGAAACAGTGGAGAAGACCGGCCACCTCCTGCTACCAACTCACCCACTGCCCTCCGCCACCTTGCAGTGGATAGTCGAATGAAGGGTACCGGTCAATAGCCAGACGATGATGGTGAGTCTTCCGTCGAACAACCAGATGACAGTGACGTCAGATAGCCGAAAGCTGGTGAAAATTTTGATCGAAGATTTTGCCAGAAAATTTTGAAATTAGGGATTTCCATATCCCAATTTCAACTTCCGACCAGCCTTGAAATTCGATAATTTCAGAAATCAAGAAAAAAATTTATTTTTTCATATATTATCTTCAGAAATCAAAAAAATAAATTTATATTCTCATATATTCTCTCTTATTTTCTAATGCATTCAACAAAATATATTTCTATAAAAAGATGGATTAAAAATGTTGAAAAATCAAATCATAAGCTCGACGGAAAACATAAGCTCGCAATAACGACAGAAATTGAACAAAAAGCAATCGGAAAACAACTTAATCAAGGGAAGAAAACAGCAATAGAAATCCAACAGATTCTGACCCATTCGATTTCAAATCCTCGCCGCCTGTCAGTCTCCGTTTTGGCCTAGCGATCGATGCTTCAATCGCCACCGCCAGGTCGTCAACAAAATTAGAGTAGAGAAAAAAGACTCAAAACTCATGCAACATGACACAACGCATGGATACACGACTAATGGTGTAATAATACTACTGTTTCATTGATATTTTTCCTCAAATGAGAATTGCTCGACAGAGATTTTTATTACTAGTAATTACCCTCAATAAAAGAGAATTCACCATTTTTAAAATTTGGAAAATAAGTGTTTACTTTAATAAATATTTGGCATTTTTATTTGTAACCTTATGGCATGTTTGCTAATTTCTATTCATCAACATAAACAATTTCCATTCATCAACATAACCAATGCCAAAGTATAGCCTAATAGTAAATGTATAATAGTAAATGCACTTATAACTTGACTGATTAGATCATAGTTCAAATTCCGCCAACCCAATACTTAAAACAAAAAAAGGAAAATAAAACCTATAAACATCATATATTGTAAATTATACAAAATTAGAAAAAAAAAAAAAAAGAATATAAACTGCAAGCCTATATATAGTCATCAATCAGTCCAATATTCTACACAGTAAAAAAGGAAAACGCAGTTTGATACATCAAAGAGAAATTATTTTGATATAGGCATTTTGGAAAGAAGAACATTATGTACAAGACATGCCATTTCATATACAATCAAAACACCATTCTGCAAAAAAAAGAAGAAGAAAATTACAAGAAAACCCCTTTCAGTCATTGAAATCTGAAATAAAAAGAAACCCTTTGAAGATAATACAACACAAAATAGGCATCAAAATTTGATTTTAAACTACCAGCTTTGCTTTTCTAATAAATAAAAATGGCTACTTACATGTCAACAGTTGCAGGCTGCTTGAAAAATGTCAGCAGCTTCAATTATGTCTATATAACTGATTACAACATCATTACCAAAAGGCACACCTTTGGCTGCAAACTAATGGCTCTGTTGATAACTTCTGTTCATGAGATTTCCACTTTTATGGCTGTTTTGATGCAAGTCTAGGCAGGCTCACGAGGCCGAGTTACCCACAGTGAACTCAAAGCACGCAGTCGGTGGAAGTACTCCCCCAAGGCAAGCAGGCCTCGAGCTGCTTGACGCGTTGTTAAGATGAGCGACATTTGCTGCAGAGTTGTCAGCCGGAGATGATCCGCCTGTTTTAAACCAAGAATTTGTTGACATGTTCATGTCGACTGGCAAAACTTCATAAATGATAGATTTGTAACTTACAAATTACTTGACTTCATTATGTTTATATGACCAGTAAGGTTTTTTTTACAAGATTTTCGTAGCATTCTATTTGGAATTGACATTTCTCTATATTGATGTTACAACCAAGGAAGAGACACAAAACAGAGGACTCACAAGTTAAATGCTTACTAACTTTATGCTACAAATTGAAGAAGCCAAAGAAAGATGCAATAATAAGTTCACTAATGATGGTGAAATTATACCTCAATTAATACTAAGTTTTCCCAATATAACTTGATGAATTGTAGAACACATTAGCTCCCAAAACAAATGAACTATCATGGAAGGTATTAACAATTCTGTTCATGGTCACTTAGAAGTGGAAAAAAGTTCCTAATTCAAACCAAGTGAAGAATAGATGTTCCCAGTTCAATCAACTTCTCTCGAAACCAAATAACAGAAGGAAAGGAAGAAATAGGAGAAGAAAGATGGAAGAAACAAAGAAAACCAAATGGAAACCAGATGAAGGCTGCCTCAAGTGTTTAAGGCAATAATTTTAAAATTTTCAAAATTTCAATCCTACAAAAATCCAATCATATAGCAAAAGAAAGAACTACAACTTTTATTTTCCCGTAGGAGTCAAAAGAGATGACAATCTCAAAGTTCTGAAATAACTTCCAGTCTGTCAGATAATAGAATAAAAAAATTCTCATATAAAAAAAAATATCCAGAAGAAAGGCATATGCCAATGAAAAGGCTTTTCAACTCTCTTGCAAATTGGCTAAAGAAATTCCTCCATCAAATATTCCGCAGACAGTTCAGAGAAGAAATTTAGTTCAATTTTCTTTCACAACATGCAGACAAGTTGGATTGAGTTTCAGTAAACAAATATATTTCTTGAAAGCACACCCCAATTATGCAGCTATAGAAAAAAAAATCTGATACTATATTGATGCTCTTTTTTACCATAAAAAGTTTTCCCATAAAGACATTTTCATTCGCTTCACAATGATGAAATTATTATTCATTTTATTGTAAACAATTTATCAATACACATTTAATGGGAGGGAAGGAAGAAAAAATGTTTACTAAGCAGTATAGGTAATGATGGAACAGAAGGTCATAAGTGTTATACATTTTCGTTATGCAATGTTCAAGAAATAAGTGAAAATGTTAAATTAGCAGATTGTGATATTATATAATTGATTAGCAGAAAAGGCATCTTTTGGGCCCTAGTAACTTCTATAATTAAACATGTATGATTAAATTGCTAATGGCAATATGTACTAGACAATGACAATTGTTGATACTATTCTTGACAAAATCTCAGCATGTTTAACCTATGAATTATAGCAAATGCTCAAAAAAGGATTTTAGCAACATGTGAGGCTATTTGTTGCATAAGAAATGAATGTTGAAGGCAGATAGAGATAGATGAAAAGATAAAAAAAAAAAAACTTAGAATTTAGTATGAATGAGAGTGGATGTCTTATATCACCTGCAGAACAAATCGGATGAGACCTTCTAACTTCTCCATTGCAGTATCCATCTGAGGCATATGATTTGCTTCCCCCAGCCGGCCAGCCGCTACAGTCTCAGCCAGAGTTAGCTGGAGTTTTTCCATACCTTGTGAAAGAGCATCTTCTGCTTGTTGGCATGATTTTTCAAGGTTACATACATCCAAAAGTTGTTGGTCTGTCAAGGGCTCCAGTTGAGGCTTGAGAACCTGTTATCAAGACTCATAAAGTTTTTAAACTTAACTCGGAATTTTAACAATCACCTTCACATAAAGAAAGCATGACCTTCGCACATCACCTTAATGAGCTCTGAAGGGCGAAATCCTCCTATCCACAAGAAAAATCTTTCTGCTGATGCTTTCCACATGCCCGACATCACATAGAAAACATCGGATTTTGAGGCAGTTGCTTTCATACGAAATAGTTCAGCATAGTGGTTTATGCCACTTTTTACAAGTATGTGAAGCTCGATATCGCTTAAATGAGCATTTAAAGCGGTCCTCAAATCGCAGATTTGTCTATTTTGCTCTTCCAACCAGTTTCCATACTCCATCTCAAAAGTTGCAATCCCTGCAGAACCTCAGTGTGGGCTTACGGTTCAATAGAGGGAAAACAATGAAAGAGCTGAGAAATGACATGCAAATCAATCTTTAAAAAATATGGAGTGGATAGAGATAATTAACTTTTCGCCAACAATGTTCTTTCTAAGTTCCTACTATCATTCTCCTGATTAGCTATTTCCTTTTGTTGTTAATTTGCCTTATTCTCTGGTGACAATCAATAACTCCCCACAAAAAAGATAGAAGAGACATATATTATGTATTATATAGTTTAATTTTGAAGCTTAACGAAAGGACAGTCAACAATCTGATTGCAGTGCTTGTTGAAGTGAAGTCCTAAATTTCTTAAACTCACAGGCATGGCCGGGGTTCAAGTCCCCCCTTTCAAAAACTCAAACAAAAAGAAAAATGAGAAAATTAAAAAAACAAAATTTCTCATTCTCAAAACCCAACTGTCAATCTAAACCAACTACGGAAACATATTTAAAGGAAATCAGAAGGATAGCACTGGAGAGATATCAAAACTAAAATATGACAGCACCAGCATTTTGGCAAACAAACCTGAGTTTATTGGTCCAGAAAACCCCATATGACTATTTTCTACTCCACCGCCTATATATAGTCCCTGCAATTATCATATATTTATATCAATTCTCAGACAAGGGAAAAGAGCGGCACACTCATGCGCCCAGTAGCAGTGTTGGTTGTACCTGTTGTCTAGCCCTTTCAAGCTCCTGCTCCAGCTGAATCAGCTTTAGACGACTTGACTCTAACTGCTGAACATAAGCCTGCAAAAAGAGAACTGAAGTCAAATTAGCATAGAAAATTACTAATTGCATGTAAAAAATCATTTCCAATATTTCATACCTTTTTCCGTAAACGGCTTTTACGAGCAGCCTCACGATTTTGTGCAAGTCGCCTTTGTACCTGTGAACCAAAAATTCATGCCATTTCAGAAAGAGCCCTCAAACAAGCTCATGAATCAAAGAATTTAATCATGAGGATATCTGCATTATTAATAAATTTTGAAAGAAATTGACTGTAAACATTTGAGAACATGACATCCTCTTTAGAAAAACCAAAAAGAAAAATCGAAACGAGGAGGAAGAAGAAGGAATAGAGATAATATATCATTCACAACTGTCAACTTCAGAGGGTGAATTGGAGCAATGTTATATTGGAAGGATTTCTTTACTTTACTAAACTCAATCAGACAGACAATCTGCTATAACATTAATATCTTGCTATCATGTCTCAGTTAAAGTTACCGAATCAATGCAAAACTAAAATAAGAATGAGAAGAACATACAAGAATGCATCCAAACCAGTAAGATGGAACAGAAAAGTTGTAATTTATGGGAGTAAATTATTAATTCAGAGAGAGAGAGAGAGAGAGAGAGAGAGAGAGAGAGATAAAATTGTGACACCTTCAAACTTGCCTTATCGATCGGTTTTGTTGCCTCTTGATCATAGTTGCTAGAAGGCCCAATAGTACCTTGTGATGTATCTTCTGACTAGAAAAATTATAGTACATATATGCTTCAGCATTCAAATAAGAAAAATTAACCAAAACCATAAGAAGTAAGCAGAATGAAGTTGAACAATTTGCACCTGATTGTCTAGCTTTGTGTCTGGAGGTATAATTATTGACTGAGGTCCATTTGAATTGCCAACCATAAACATCGATGCAGATGCATTTGGAATCCCATTACTTTTAAAGGGTTCTCCCCACATGCCAATCTGGTGGATAGGCTCATAAATACCCATCCTTCCTGAGGAGACAAACTGTGTAGATGGAGAGTTCATGCTTCTTATTTTTACTGATGATTGAGTTAAGTCCTATGCTTTTGATATAACTGCAACCATATGATCACAAACAGAATATAAACTTCTACTGATATTGATAGAAGAGGAATTCAGAGAAGAACTTTTTCAGGATAATTATGAAAACAGAGTTTCTAAAACAAATGCAGTGCAATTAACAAAGCTGCAGCAAGGGAGGAACAACAGTTTAATGAAACACGAGATTAATATGGTTGAAAAAGTAAGTAAAATACATGACGTTGACAACCAAAATACAGTATTAGAGTACAAACAAAAAGTCTATAGATCAATATTTATGATGTTCTAATGCCATATCTTGAATCTAGGGTGCAAAATGGATGAAAACATTCATATAAACTGAAGGATGCATTGTGAACTTGTGTAAGTGCCCAACTTGCAAACATTTTCCAGCAAGAGAAACAGAATATGCCAAGAATATCAATATGATGTCCTATCCAAACCCATTTTACAGCATTACAGAAGAAAAGATCCTTCACTAAGCATCTTATTGTGTCCCTTTTCTGCTTTATTCTACTATTTTCAGCTTCAGCGCCACACCAAGTCATTTCCGAATTGGATCTCACTGTTTACCCGTCTCTCTCTGACATGTTTATGATGGCCTACTTGCTTATAGTTTGAAATCAAGAGAGATTATGAGGAACCAAATACTGTTATTATAGAGTAAGAAAACGTCATCATTGAAAATAAAGGAGATAAATTTCATAGTTTTTATATATGAAACAGCATCAAAAGAAAACTCCTAACTAGCCAAAATGTAAACCTATCAAGAAAATAGTAATAATATTGATTCTTTAGAGTTTTACTATTGGAAGCGAAGGATGTGTTGAATGAAAACAGCTTAAGGCCAAAGATGAAAATTGAGAGTGAGGTTGCCACAAAAAACAGGTCTACTAAAATAGGTATTGGCTTTGAGAAAACATCTTCTTTACTATTTTTCACAAACAACTTCAACAGCAAATATGAAAGTGCAAATTTGACTCCAAAAAGCAAAAACAATTCAGCAAGTTTACATTGAAGTTTCCATCCTCCACCTCATCAAAACTTTTACAAGTACATATATTTGGAAATTTACTCCCAGCTTGACAGAAATTGAATTTTATTAATTTTTTTTAAAAGAAATTCAATCTCAACAGTTGAAAAGGGACTGGAAAAAGAAAAGAAAAGTAGTAAAATTAAAAACCAACCCTTTCCTTTTGAAGAAAAGAACAAATGTTTCAAGTAATCCAATTGTGAGTTATTTCCATCACCAAAACCATGACTAACCCAAAAAAGAAGGAAACAAAAAGAGCTCAATGAATTCAAAAGAAGATACCCTTTAGCTTTTGGAAAACACAGCAGCAAGAAACCAAATCCAAATCACTGTATGATCAATCCATCTCTCAATTCAACTGAATACCAATTCTCCAGGGAAAGCTTAATCACTTCAATAAAATAACAACTGAACAGCTCCAAACTCCAAAAACAAGCTCAATTTCCCATTCACTCAACTTTCTCAGCAACCAAACAGAAAGCCTTGAATGAAAAGAAAAGTTTTAAAAAAATTAAAATTAAAAACGAACCTTTATATGTTGTAAATTTGAAGTCAAACAAAGAAGAGAGAGAGTTTCCCGCGTCCAAAAACATGAAAAGCAGATGAAAAAACTGAAATTGTGAATCGAAATCGAAACCCTAATAAAACTTGTTGAATTAATCCTTCTATCAATATCCTTTGTCTTTGCCTCATCATCATTTGCAACTAGAATCAGTTTCCCAACACGACTGCTTAAAAGAGACTCTCAACTCAACTGTTCTTTTTTTTTTTTTTTTAACAAAAAAAATACTGTTACCGATAGTGCTATTTTATTAGTTATTATATTATATGTATCATGCATTAATTTGTAACTAAAATTTAAAAAAAAAAACAACTATTCCTTCCCCATTTTATACCTTCTTATCCATCAAAAGATAACATTAATTTAGTATTATATGTGGTAAGTATGAGTTGTTATGCATATTTAGTAAACATTAATTATAATTCAACTCTTAATCTTTACTCTATATATACATATTAGTATATTCATGTGTTCAATAATCATTATCATTATCATTATCATAATCCGAATTCCCAAATATGAATATTACGAGAATTACTAATAGAAATGAATGGTGAAATTAATTATACAAAAAACCTCAATATATGACCCCTCTTAATGGTTACACTGCTAAATGAGCCGAGCCGAGCATTGATCTGTTCGCGCTCAATTTTCAGTTCGCGCTCGGCTCATTTATTATTGATCTGAACTCGAGCTTAGCTTTTATCGAGTGATTCATGAACATTTCGGTTCGTTTGCAATTTTAACTGCTTTAAAACATTAATTATATATTTTATTATAATTACCTCAAAAAAAAAGTTTATTATAACAAGCTACAATTCTTGATTTTATTCTCAATTTCCAAAAATCAATAATTCAAACTTTTTAAAATCACTAATAAGATATTTTATACAAAATCAGTGTATACAAATTAATTTTATATTATAAATTATATATGATCATAAATTTAATATCTGAATGAGGGAAAAAAAAAATTGCAGAGAAAACATGTAATTTTGGAAAAGAAGCAGAGTGATGTGAAAAGGGAGCATGATTTTGTGGAAAAGGCTAATGATTTTTGGAATAGGCTAAATTTAATATATCTGAATCAAGCATAAGTGACATCCACATCTATTTTTTGTTTTCTCAATTAAATAATAAAATAATGTCCCATCCAACAACTGAAAGAAACAAAACCAAATTGTACTGTACATTCATAATAATAATAATAATACTATTTTTATTTATTTATTTATTTATTGTTTGGGTGTTTGCTTATCGTGAAGTACAGAGAGTCAAATAATATGCTTCCACTAAAGCTATTGTGCGCACCAGGGTATCTATCACTATTCACTACTTTTTTACATTTTACATTGCTTAACCTGCGCACTCTCCATCGCACCCCTTTGCGCTTGCTCATCACGTCATTTATCGGTTGTGAATTAAAAGTCAGCGACGACGAATACAACACGACGTACGAACAAACATGTCCGAGGAAATTTTTGTCCAAAAATTGGATTATACGCGCTCAGAAATTGCGTTGGCTGATATATTAGATGTTTGAGGAATTATTGCCGGGAGTTTGATTCAGTTATTAAAAAAAAAAACAAAAAGATTAGCGCGTGTAAGCACACTGCGAGTATGAATTTTTATTTTCAGGGTAACGGATTACATACAAAGGCCAAATGAACAGTGTTAGCCAAATTTTCACAACTAAACTATAATTTATGGTCAAGTGGGCGGTAGAACAAATTCTTGTCTAACATGTAATTTGAGTTTTAAGGATTCCAAATTCTGAGGTAAAACATGTCTACCATATCATTTATGTACTAATATAATAGAATAATAACTTATCAATATATAATTAATTAGGATAATACAAAATTAAGAGAGAGATGAAATTAAAAAAGAAAATAAAACTATTAATATATAATACATTATTTAGAAGAGAAAAAATTAACTTGTTGATATATTATTATCCTATTGGATTGGTATATAAATAGTATATAATTTATGATTTGGTAGTTATTTGTAATTAATTTGTCAATGTAATAATTGACTAATAAGCTTTGAAATTGATAATTTTTTTAAAAAAAAATTGATAAATTTTTAATTTTTAATAAATATATCTATGAAAAAATAATATCATGAATGTTTAATATAAAAATTACAGAAAAATTAATCTATGAATAAAATTTAATATATAACACTTTGAGTGGTAAAATTTTAGACTAATTATTATTAAGTCTTATTAGATTAGCATGCTTCATGAACTTTAAGAATAAATCTTTGTTATTTATTTATTAGATTAACATGTGAGTTAAAAAAAAAAAAAATAGAGAAAGATTACCGTTAAAATATACTAATATAGAAAGAGTCGATAGATAGATTGGATGAGAGAGGTGTTTTGTCCCGTGAGGACATGAAAAGCCAAAAGCCAATAGCTTCTAATTTATAATTAGAATAAGATTGGTTATTGATTAAGTAGCCTCACCAAACTTGTCTTCGTATGTACATACATTATTTTTATACGCAAGTGGATTGTGAATTTTTTTTTTTGTTTTTAATATAAAGAAGTTTATTAACAAACTAAATAATATACAAATAGAAATATGTGCTGACAGAAATCAAGCTCAAAATATCCATGATTAGTTGTGCAAATGAGTCGAGCGGTTCGGTGCTCGGCTAGTTAAATGCTCGCTCGTTTAATAAAAGAGCCGAATTCGAGCTCAATTTTCGAGTTCGTCAAATAAACATGCTGAGTTCGAGCCCACTAGTTTACTAAATAAGCTGAGTTCGAACTCATCAAATAAACGAGCCGATTTCGAGCAAGCCAATACTCGGCTCGGTTAGGCTCGTTTGTAGCCCTATCCACGATCATGGAAGAGTGGATTAGGAATCTTTTATTCCCAGGAAAAACAAAACATGTTATATTATGTTTGTGCGTAAAAAATAAGGGAAGAGCGGTAGTATCTGCAAGAATATTCACTTGTCATGATTATATATAAAGAATAATACTGTAATATAAGTGGTAGGAACGCACTGTAGCGTATAGGATGGCAAATATGGGAAGCTAATTATTTTTAAATTTTATGAAATAATCATGAATTGAGTTGACGTACTTTCCATTCTCAATTTGTACTTTCCTTTCCTTTCCTAGTCTCATGCTTCTATTTAATTTTTAATTCACACTTTAGTCTATGGCTAGTTTCATTACCGCGCGAGATGCATGATTTTGTAATTTGTTTTGTAATTTATAAAGTGTTTGTGTCCGATTTTGTACTAATTAGATAATTTTTTTATTATGCCTTTTTTTAATAGAACGATTAATTATTTTTTAAGTTTTTATATAATTTTCAATTTTTTTCATTTTTTAAAATTAAGAGCTACTAAATTTTATATAGAATAAAATGGGTAATTTTAATTTTATAGGGTTGTAGTTACATTAGGACTTTTTCTACCACTTAAATATTTTTTTATATATTTAAGTAAAAATATTATTTTTTTTTTGAAAAATTTACAAAAATCTTCCTAGATTTTACCACTTCCTACATTTTCCTTCCTGTCCTTTTTTTAGCTGATAAAAATATCCTTGCATTTCAATTCTGTTGGACAAAAATATCCTTCTATCTATTTTTTCCGTTAAAATAACTGTAGAAGGATCAAAATGTAATTTTTACATACTCCCTTTGAAAAAATTGAAGAATTAAGGGACTAGTTATGAAAATTGCCAAAACTTCTTTATTTTCGCAATTAATCTTCTTCCCCAAGTCCGATCAACATCACCGCTGTCAACTCCAATTATCAAACAAAATCACAGATCTTCTTTGATTGCGTTTGCATTTTTGTTTGCGGTTTCGAAATTGTTGGTTGCGATTGTGGACCTAGTTGCATTTTTGCTAGTTGCATTTTTGTTTTCAAAATTGCTGTTTGCGATTTTGGATATGGTTTTGTTTTGCTGGTTGCGTTTTCGAAATCACAGACCATCTAAAATTGCAGACCTCCTTTGGTTGGGTATTGCATTGGTTTGTTGTCCGCCTGGAAAATTAAAATTTAGAATAGATTGATTTGTGAAGTTGGTGATATTTTTAGGGAGATATTGATAATGATGATATCGAGGGAGATAAAGGTGCTTATGTTGGTGCAGAGTGGTATGATAATCGTTGGTCTAAGCATGAAGATTATGGTCTTGGAGATATTTGGAATGAGATGTAAGTGGCAATGGATTATTCAAAGGTTCATATTTCTTTAAAATCTTCTTTTTCATCTCTATCATAGCAGTGGATCTGTGGTCTAGCTCAAATTACATTGGATGTACTCAAATAAATGTTAAATTTTTTTTTAAAAAATTAATTCCATTTATTTACTGCTTAGTTCAATATTATTATGCATTCATAGAAGGTTTTAGAATCTTTACAAAGTTTTTTGTGGGATTCGAGATCTGATTTTCTGGACATCATTTTCTAATTTTTGAGAAGCATGGAGTTGACAGCGATGATGTTGATCGGTCTTAGGGAAGAAGATTAATTGGGAAAATAAAGAAGTTTTGGCAATTTCCAAAACAAGTTCCTTAATTCTTCAATTTTTTCAAAAGTGTTTGTAAAAATTACATTTTGATCATTCTACCGTTATTTTAACAGAAAAAATAAACAGAATGGTATTTTTGCCTAACAAAATTGAAACATATGGATATTTTTGTCCGCTAAAAAAAGGACTGGAGGAAAATATAGGAAGTGGTAAAACCTAGGGAGGTTTTTGTAAATTTTCTTTTTTTTTTAAAACTAAGGTTCTTTCATTAACCTAATAAAATAAAATAAATTTGCTCAGCTAATGAAACCAACTGAGCATATCAATTACAAAGGATTGATTAGGAGAAGCCTTACCTGTAAGCCTCTCACACTTTTGGGGACCTATCAAAGGGTGCTTTGATCTACCTGTTAGAGTATGGTAAGGTCGTAAAGTTGTGGACTTGGAGAGGTCGCCTATTGCTAGCTAGGCAAAGGTCATCAAGTTGTGGACTGGAGAGGTAACTTATTGATAGTTAAGCGGAGGTCGCCATTTGCTTAGAGATGAGGTTGCTTAAGCGACCTTTACATCACCTAACAATGGAGGTCGCTTAGGCTTGGGGGTATGTTAGGACACCGACCTCCCAAGTGTGTTGGGCCACCGACCTCTCGTCTTGGGCCGCCAACCTCGCCCTCTCGTCTTGGGCCGCCAACTTCGCCCTCTAGGCCACCCACCTCGCCGCCTGAGGTTTTTGTAAAAGGTATGCAAATGCCATTTGTCAATTTAGACACTTTTTAGACTTTCACTAGTGCGATGAGCGTGGACAAGAGAAAACTTTAACCTTTAGCTTATTTCTTTACAAAAACATGAGAGGAATAGATTAACATAGGGGTACCCATGATGAACAAGATCATTACCCCATTTATCATCACTTTCCTCCTCCCCTACCCCAAGGGCGACCATTTCGCTACCTTCAGGGGGAGGGGCCATGTAACACTCCTTAACCCTACTATTAGCCGAGCTAAGTGTGCCACAACTGATACTACTTGGTATACAGAACATTACCTTAGAAAACTTTTTTTGTGTTGTTGCTTGTTCCGACTCCTGACTTTTCACAGTATATGCCAAACTAAGTGTCTCTGGTGAGCCTGACTTTATTTGACTGTTCTGATTTCCTTTGTATCTTTTCACAACCTATAAGTTTAGCAGACACTAAACTTGCTAAGCATTATGCTTAGTGGGTACTTTACTTTTACTCAGTTCATTTTAACATATTAATTATTTACACAGCTACATGTATAGCAAACAATAGCACAGCATTGTAATAACACATCATATATTCACAGCATAACATATATACTTGAGTATGGAGTAAAGTACGGGTGTCGATTTATTTGTCGGCTTCGTTCCGTGTTCTCTGACTGTCCGCATATTTCCCTGTAATCTAACTTAGCAAACATAATCGTAATTCTATTTAGTTTTTCATTTACTATTATACTTTATCACGTATTCATATATTCTAAATATATGCTTAACTTATATTTTAATCTCTTACTCGACGTGTATATAATACATGCTTACGTATGTTCAATAAATACTTATGATTTTTTTCTGGTTTTACTTATTACTTTGATAATACTGGATTATTTTCATACATCTATACTTTTCATATATTCATTCTTGAAAATTTATCAAATGAATAGTGATTTACCAAATGATTAGTGTTTTACCAATTTTGTGTTTATATGTACACTTCGTAAAAATACGCATAATCTATTTTCTATAGACTTTCTGACACTTTAAGTCATAAATATAATATCTATGAGGCCCAAGTGGAATGTTATGGATTATAAATAACTTTGTTCTATTTATCTTATACTTAGTCATTTTGCTTTTTTGATTTTTTGGAAATTTTGCCAGAATTTCCCCTATATTTCAATATTTCCTAAAAATTGGTGAATAGTATTCAACTCAATTTCTTGCACGAAAATTTTCCAAGCACTTTGGCAACCTCCTTATACCCTCACTCATCATATAAAAATTAAACAAGTTCGCACTTCTATAAGCAAAACACAACACAACCTCATTTATTCATTATTTTCCCCTTGTCGATTATTTAGTTCACTCTGCGTACCTTTCATTAATTTATTTATAACTTTATTTATACAATTCTAATTAAATTGATTCTTAACTTTATTTATACTAAACACATAAAGTTATCATCCATGTTAATTTCATATTTAATTAAGTTACATATAATTTTTGACGCTACTTTTATTCCGGCCCTACTTCCTGTCTTAATTCTCTTGCGCACAGCCTGTTAATTTGGTCATATCTTTTTCATTACAAGTGGTTCTTAATTCTCTAGTTAGCTAACATATATAAGCACAATATTGTCTTCTATCACAACATTAGATTATATTAATAACATATCCATATTCTGAGCTAAATCTACAGGTTCGATTCTATCCTAATTCTGATTTTCAATTTGCACACTTACTACCATTTCAGTTATCTCTCCTTCATTATTAGTCCAAATTAGGTGATTCCAACTTCTAAAATTTCCTAACACACAGGGGAACAATTTTGTCTCCTACTTCTTCCTCAAATTATGTCGTTAGACTGGACAAATAACAGGGTAAACTTTGCTTCTGATTCCTAACGTGTATAAGGCACACCTCTCAGTTCTTCTAGTGTAACTTTTTACCTACTCAATTTTTGCCTAAACTATTTTACAGGTATAAACTAGACATATAAACCTACATATTTTATGTTTTATACTTTTTCAAATTCAATCTTTATCATGACCTAATAATTGGTTGAATTTCGGTATACCCTGTTAACCTACTTGTGCACTACAGCCTGCACGCCTCTTAGTATTCCAACCATATCTTGTTCCATACTTATCGAAATCAAGTGAATTTAATTTTTTGGTTAGCTAAGATATAAATAACAATCTTTATGTTTATCACACCTTCAAATTTTGTCCCTACATACCTTAAAATTCAGTCCAACCAGACCCTAGTAAGGCTGCCAGCCTACAGATTTCAGCTCATTCTTTTCATCTTATTTGCTAAATATACAAGTCCTTTATAATTAGTTCATCATCTCACCTTAATTATTCAATCATCTATAATTAAAACCCTAATTTTTCTTCAGAATTTCTACCTATTTTATCTCTTAAACCAATAATCAAATGAAGTAAATAGGAGTAGATATAGGTTACTTACCTTAGAATTCATCTTCCTTTTGAAAAATTAGACTTGAATTTGCAAAAATCCTTAGCTCCTTTAATGGCAAATGGTCCAGCCACCATAAGAGGAAAGGGAGAGAGTTTTCCTTCTTTTTTTCTTAATTTTTATGTCCAATTTTTGTATTATATATTTTTAGGTTAATTTTGATTTATTTTTAGTTTTGATCTAATGGCTATTATTTAGTCACCCTTAATCAAATGGATGGACAGTATGAGACCCAGTGGCATTGTGCCAAATTTTTGCTTAGTCATCAAGCCCATCCTCTAATTTTTCTCCATTACCAAATAGCCCCTCCTAGAATAAATTTTTGCAATTAGGTCCCTCTGTAGAATTTCCATTATAACTCTTTATTCTTACCTTTTCGGGAGAAATCGTAGTGCAGCGTTAATAACGCTATAGCCCTATTAATCCCTCAAATTCACTCGTAAGGTTGGATATAGGAACTATTAAGAACTTTCGAAACCCCATTTCCAACTTGCCCTTGTCCTTTTTGAGAAATTTCATTTAGGTCCTTTTTAAGGTTCTACTTGACCTTGCTGCAGTTCTTTACTAATAACTTTTTGTATATTATTTCAAATTCAATAATTCTTCTGCCAAATGAAACTAGACATCTAAATATACATCATATTAAAATTTCATATCAATCCAAGTTATAAATAATTTTTAGTGGCATTTTCCATCGGACCTGGTCGCACTGCTCTAGGCAGCTTGTGTGCCGTCTACTAATTCGATCATATCTCCGTCTGTACAATTCCAAATTAGGTGGTTATTTTTTCTAGATTTATCTAGATAACACATAAAGGAATAACTTTTGTATTTTATACTTTTACAAATTAGACCATCTTGATGCCCGAAATCTGGATCGAATCCGCAAGTTCTGCGTAAGTCTAATTTTCATGTTTTTGAAGAATTTTCCGTACATATGATTTCAGAGCTTACCGTAATTACACCGTTGCGATCCATTTATTCTCAACATTTCATATTTAACACATTATCAAGGTTTTACATAAAGTTTAAAAAAATTACATTTTAGTCCTTGACTTTTTTCCAAAATTCTCGTTAAGTCCCGTTGACTCACGGGGCTCTATTTCTCCTCCAGGGTAAGTTTGGCGCCTATCTGTAGCCCTATTATAATTCATATTGCCAAATTGACATATTTAGGATCGACTTCCCATGGAGGTCACCCATCTTCACTTTGACCTTGACCTAAGCATGTTTAACTCTGAAAGTTCGGCGAATTTCTCCGCGATCCTTCCGAGTCCACATGCCCAGACCGTATCATCTGTATCTACGTTTGTCGGATGTTACGTTTATACTTGATTTCCTTATTCCTCTATTTACAATTTGTGCATAACTCACGTATTTCTTTATTTTTCTTTTTATTTACTTTTCATTTATTATTTATCTACTTTGCTTATAATTTATTTACTTTTTATTTACTTTGTATTTACCACACTTACTACTTCTTTATCTTTCTTTATTTGCCTGCTTATAACTTATTTACTTTGTATTTACCACATTTACTACTTCTTTATCTTTCTTTATTTTCCTTTTATTTACCTTATATTGCCATTTTTTTTATCATTTATTTACCTCCCTTTGTGATATATCACTCTCGTGAACCCTTATTAATAATCTTTTATTCCTTTCCGTATATTAGATTACTTGTACTTCTGGTGTTATCGACTTTCAGGATGTTACAGGCCATACCACCTTTGTTCAATTCATCAAATTTTTTGCGCCGTTGCCCTGAGGATAACCCCTTTTTCCTTAGGGATCGGAACATCCCAACCTTACTCTCGGTACCTACCTGGATTTTTCCCACTAATCACATCTGTTATTGTCACTACATCATCCCCCACAACTTATTTTTCACAAGACCAATTGTTTAGCTTATTTAGCCAATTCTTGCAGCAAAATACCAATCTCATTACCCCTCCAGCATCATCCATCCCGAGACAAAAGTACCTACCTCCACTTCCATCTGCGAACGGATTGGACGTAAGAGCTAGGGAACATATAGCAGACAAAATTCTTAGGAGAGATGATCTAATCCAAGACCGAAATACTAATTAGGTAAAGCAATAGGAAAAGATTGAATATGATGTTAAGGATGATCACCTGGAGAAGGGGAGAGATCGCGAAGCGAGGCATCAATCTTATAGTAAACGACCTTCCATTATACCCTTAGGGGGCTGTAATGATGCCTAGGCGCTAGGAGTAAAAAGATGGAGAGAGGAGGGGTACTACAACAATCTGAAACCCTATTAGTAGGAGCAAAAGATGCGGTCCAAATTTGAATAATAGGTAAGGAATATATAAGAAAAGGACGAACCTGAAGAAACATTTCAAGTTGCCTCCCGTCTTGCTCAATGTGGAGAGAGCACCAATACCTTGCTGGTGGAAGGCTCCCAATTTCAAAACCATCTATACTGGTAAAAAGAACCCTAGGATTCATGTTAGAATTATTATGATTTTATGGTGGTAAGATGAGCTACTGACCCTCTCATGTGCAAGCACTTCTTAGAGACCTCTGTTAGATAATTTTAGTGAATGATACCATTTACGTGGTAGAAGTGTTTCTAACTTCAAAGACCTAGGAGAGAAGATGATACTGAAGTTTAAGAAAAATGTCCTAAAGAAGAAAGAAGCCTCCAAATTAAAGTTATTAGTTCAAAATAAAGGGGAATATTTGGAGCAGTTTGTAGAAAGATTTAGGGTAGTGTCTATTCAAATCAAGAATTTGAATGTTGGGCTAACAGCCTAGATTCTGTAGTCCAATTATTGTTTCCAGGAGTTAGCTAATTCCCTATCCTTAGATAAGCCTAAAACCATTCAAGATCTGCTAACCAGAACCAATCGATATGTCAGGGTCGATACTCAGAGGTGGATATCTGGAGGAATAAGCCAAAAGATGAGTGACCATGACTCCTTCCCAAAGAGAGGTCGCAGGATTGGCATCCTAGCACGTGCGAGAGGGAGAGAGAAAGGTCTTCCAGAGGTCACGGTAGGGGAGGTCACGGTCGTGGAGGTTATTATGATGGAGGCAGTAACAACTTTTATGGTAGAGGAAAAGGAGGATATTTTGATAATGGTAGAGGAAGGGGTCAATTTTATACCCCAGCACATGCTACCCCATCGGACATCCTTATGGCGATTGAGAAATAGTCTAGAGGGGTGCGTCCAGTAGAGTACAGGCAGTAAAGGCATGGTAGTGGCCTTTACTGTGCCTACTATAAAACAAGGGGCCATAACATTGACGATTGTAAAAATTGAAAGGCGAAGATGGATTGTATGGCCTAAGCTGAAGACCTGAAGAACTTTTTTGATGCCTTCAAAGGGCAAAGGGGTGAAGCCAGAGGTAGCTCTATAAATAGACAGCCCGGCGAGGATGCGAGCAGACGCGATGATAAAGATATGGGATCTAGGGGCCGAATGTTAGTGTTAGCCCTAGCTTAACTCATTATATCTGGATATTTAATTTATAAGAATTCAATTCATCATTTTATATTTCCTACGCAATTTAATTTGATGAATTTCCTTGAATAATAATTCTGCTTTAGTTATCAGATACGTGATCTGGATAGTAAAACTTAAAACAATAAAATAATACTATTCTAAATATTTCTAGTCAATTATTATCATGGGAGTGATAATAAACTAAGATTAGTATGTACTCAATGAAATGGTCTTATTTTACGAATCATAGAATATGGGATATCGATTAAAGATACATAATACATGTTGGTGAACAGTGTATTGGATCGATCAACTTTATGAGAATACTACAAATAAGTGAGGTCATAAGTATTTCTTAAGCAATGCTTATACTTGAATCCCTATACCTGAAATTACTATGGGTTCTTAGGTAATTTCTTGTATACTTTGACGTATTGCCTAACGTGCCCATAAAAGTATGATAAGTATGGGTACGATAAGGTATGCCAGGAATTGTGCTAGAAACATAAGTAAAGTGAAGGGATTGCCACTTTCTCTATGAGAGAGAAGATATTATCGTCCAATTGATTAGTGAGAATGAGTAGTGTATGGCTATACCCAGATAAGATGATAAGAGTTTCATTTATCTAAAGTAGTTGGTATCACTGAAGAATCAATAAAATGAATTAGCAATAATAAGGGTGGCCAAGGACATGCCTTATGCTAATCATGATATCAAACGCAAAAGGTTGTATATGATTGCTATAAGCTTTATCGGTTCGTAAGAATGACACTCGATTCAAATTGGGTAGTTATAACATTTTGTTAGAGACCAATTATAACTTATTGGCTTAAATAATATTTGGGTCCATTGCCAACATTGAATGAGTCTTTTGGATCGCACACAATAACGGTTCTGGTTGGACCAGAAAACTTATTCTACTAGACTCAATTGATTAAATAATTAAAGTGTTTAATTGATTAATTCATTATAAGGCAAAATTAATGGCCCAATTGATTAATTATTTAAAAGAGTTTAATTAATTAATTAAAGAATACATAACCAATTTTGAATTGGTATTTGGCCGATGAAAACGAAAAAGAAAATTAAAAAAGGATTAAAACGAAGGCAAGCTTCGTCTATCTTATCCTTTTTTATTTTCATTTTTGATTTTAAAATGAAAATAAGTATATAAAAAGGTTTTTGGTTTCATAGAGAAGTGGAACAAAACAAAACAAAACCATTATTATATTTATTCTTTTTATTTCTCAATTGTTGAGATGATTATCACCGAATACATGATCTATCATTATTAATATTTTGTTTTCAAAAGTGGGACTTGTTGAAGACAAAATCATTGTTATTGACCACTTGTTTTGAAATGAGTTATTGAAGATGTGGCTTGCGATTTTGGTTTTGGTGATTGAAAATGAAAAAGAGTTTTCATTTACAAGTGTCGACCGATAATGTAAGAAGCTTGATTTTGCATTAATTTTCGTTTCGAATGAAAATTAAAAGGAAACGAAATAGGTTCGTTTTAAAATGTAGCATCATTAACGAAAGGAGTTTTGTTCAGATCTTCTTTTTATTTTCGGTCTTGCTTTTTTCTCAAGGGTTGAGACTGAGCTTCCGTTTTTCGGTGCTAGCACACCATCGTCCATCTCTGAATCCTTGTGTGTGAAGAAAGAGGGGATTCGCATTTAATCCATGGGTCATTCCGTTCGAGAAAAATTTTTTGGTGGGAAGGCTTACAGCAATATAGTTAAAGCACGTTTCAAAGGTATATCCTTAAACATCTATACACTTTATTAGGTTAATAAAATATGCTTCAGGGTTAATTTTCATATAGTATATTAATTCCGCTGTAATGATTTATGTGATTGTCACATTGTTTTGCATGTTTGAAGACCTGAAAATTTTTTTGATGCCTTCAAAAGGCAAAGGGGTGAAGCTGGAGGTAGCTCCACAAATAGACAGCTTGGCGCAGATGCGATGATAAAGATATGGGATCTAGGGGCCAAAGAGAGTCACAGGGCACCATTCACATGATTTTATCACCTAAGGTGGAGGATGCAGATTCCTGGTCCAAGAAGAGATCAGCCAAAGAGTTGTTCTTGACCCAAAGGATAGACTCTTTGCTAGATTTTGTCATTTCCTTTTCTACTGAAGAAGGGTGTGATGAAAGAAATATTTGTTATCCCCACAATAAGCATTGGTCATTAAGGGGGTAATTGCCAATTTTAAGGTAAAGAGGATGCTGGTTAATAATAGTATTGATATCAATATTTTGACCTTGAAGGCATTCTCCCAACTTAATGTCGGCATGGGAAAGTTGAAGCAAGTAAAAACTCCTATAGTGAGGATTTCTCGGAAGTCCATTGAATATGTGGGTATTATTAAGCTATTAGTTAAGTTTGGAGAGGAAGAGCATGTGTCCTATACAAAGGCTTATTTTCTAGCTATCAATGCCCCTTTGGCCTACAATGCCATAATGGGACATCTTTTGCTAAGCAAGGTAGGGATAGTAACCTAGGTTAAGTATCTCACCCTAAAGTGCCTATATTCTATGGGGGGTCACCACAGTAAAAGGGTGTCAAAAAAACTGCTCGTGAGTCCTATTACACAGCTGTTAGGGGTGTTTAGATAGCTAACTTGGTTGAGATTGCAAGAGCTCATTTGGCTTCTCTTGAAAAGATGGAGATATTAGGGATTATCCCTCTTTAGGGCGACCTTATAATCATTAATAAGGGTCAAGCCTTGATAGTTGAGCAAGCTGGGGTCCTGATGAAATCGTTATGGAGATATAAAAAGTTGAAAAGGTTGATGGCCTAGATCAGGTTATTTAGAAGGTAGAAAGGGATGATGGAAAGTTCGACCCACTAGATGGAAGCCCTTCATACGAGTAAGCGATAGTTGCAGAAGAGCTTAAAGGAGTCATGTTACAAGAAGGTAAAATTGTAAAGGTGGGGGTAGAGTTAGAAGAGAAGTCTGAGTTAGTGCAAGACTTTTTGAGAAAAAAGTGGCTAGCTTCGCTTGGAGCCCAAAGAATATCATGGGGGTTGACCCTTTAGTCATCACCCACAAATTAAGTATTGATCCATCATACCCTCTAATAGTGCAGAAAAAGATGAGGCATTCAAAAAAGAAGGAGGTGGCGATTAAGGAAGAGGTTGCCAAACTAGAAAAAGCAGGCTTTATTATAGAGGTAGACTATGTATAATAGTTAACAAATGCGGTGATGGTCAAGAAAGCAAATGGGAAGTGAAGGATGTGCGTAGACTTCATCAACCTTAACAAAGCATGTCTAAAAGGCTACTACCCTTTTCCCAGCATTGACAACTTGGTTGATTCCATGACAAGGTATGTCATATACTCCTTAATGGATGTAGTGAGTGGTTACCATCAAATTACGATGGATACAAATGATGCTAAGAAAACTAGTTTTGTTACAAAAGGGCTACTTATTATTACAAAGCCATGCCCTTTGGTTTGAGGAATGCATGGGCGACCTATCAAAGATTGGTGAATAAAATGTTTAAGGACCAGATTGGTAATAGCTTAGAGGTCTACATAGATGATATGATAGTTAAAAGCAAAAGAGTGGAAGGACACATCCATGACCTTGAGGAGGTATTTGGACTCCTCAATGAATATAAGCTGAAGCTCAATTTGAAAAAGTGTGTATTTTAGGTAAAGGTAGGAAAAATTTTAGAGTTCATGGTGTCCCAAAGAGGAATCGATGCCAACCCTGAGAAGATCAAGTCAATCATAGATATGTAGCCCCTTCAAACTTTGCATGAAGTCCATATCTGGAATGGACAGTTAATAGACCTAGGACAATTCATGTCTTGTGCAGTCAAAAGGTGTCTACCATTTTTCAAGCTTTTGAAAAAGGAAAAGAATTTCTTGTGGGGAACTGTCACAGTCCAAAAATTAATTTAAGGAGCAAATTATAATTTACCAAAATTATTAGACTAAGTAGTAATTATTCAACAATAGATTACTCTAAGGTAGTTTGATAATTTAGATATTTGAATAATAATCAGGTCGAAAAGATGGAGGTTTTAAGTATAATATTGTATTTTTTTATTCCGAGGGCATTTTTGCCATTTTGACCCTTGAAAATTATAGGTTTGGAATTGATTCTTGAAATATTAAAATTTAGAATATAGACTTCATGACGAACATTTTGAGTATAAATTTGCTAGGTTTCGATAATCGGTCAATTTTACCCACACCGAATAAAATTTGGTAAACCATAAGTCCAAATTGACCACCGTAAAATAGTAAAAATCATCAATAATTATCAGAAACTTAATGATTAAGATCTGAAGATAAGATTAGATAGAAATCTAGTCATCCACCAATAAAATTTCAAAGTGAGAGATAAGATTAGATAAGTGGGTCAAATTTGATTAAATAATATTTTTCACAAATTGTGGTCTAAAAATTATTTGAGCACTATTTGAGGTCTATAAATTGACCCTAGACATTTAAGAGATCATTAGAGTGCTCATAATTTTGGGGGAAAAAAATGATGAAAGGAAAAAAAAAGAGAGGGGGTTTTCAATTTAATGTAGTCATTAAAATGATAGAGTACCAGTCAATTTTGGCCTCGATTTTCACCATCTTCCCATCATTTTCCTTTAATTTTGAGGCCGTAGATAGATAGAAGGTGAGTAGAGCTCTCCAACGGTACCTTATTTATCCAATTCTATTGTAGGAATCATAAGAAACGGGGAGAGAAAGTACGATGGCGAAACTGAAATTCTGCAGAAATTCTAAAGGTTGAAAACGACCTATTTTAGTTTGGTCCTTCAACTTATTAAAATTTATACACATGACCAAAGAAGTTTCTGTGGCTTTCCAAAGTGGTCCCTCTGCCCATATTTTATTTAGGTATTAACCCCTAAAACTTATTTTAGCTCTTCAATTTCGCCCAATCAATTATTAATTTAATAAATTGAGTTTATTTTTGAAATTAAATAATTTTGGGTGTTAATAAATTAATTAAAGGATCAAATTAAATTTAATAAGCTTAAAATAAATATTATAAACTGTTTAATTGAAAAAAATATTATTAAATGAATATTTTATGATGCAATTGGTAGATAATTTAATTTGTTATTAAAATTAAATATTCTAATAACTTAATTGAAATATAAGAGCAACAATTTTAAGTCTAAAATAATTATAAAATGAGTTTAATTTAATTAACACTTAATGAATATTTACTTGGACAATTGGACAATTAATAAAAGATTTACTCCAATAATTAACCAAAAATCCAAGAAATAAATAAATAAACCAAGATGGGAATTGAATACCAAAATATGGACAATATCTTATGACTTTGGATATGGACAATGATAGGACAAAAGACAGTCTGAGGAATTAAGAGGTAGGAACCGTAACGATGGAGACCGAGGTTTGATACTTTAATTTTAAAAAGCTCTAAAATTCTAAATTTTATGCATAGTTTTTAATATTTGCATTATTTATTTTTAAAGCTATTATTTGTTTAATTTTTGCAATTTATGAATATTTTGCTATTTGAGGTTTACCATGAATTATATGATTTTTTTTAATAAGTTTAAAATTATAAAAAGTAATAAATGAGATTTTAAATTAAATAGCCGGAACCACTTATGTGAATTACAACAAAAATAATAATTTGGAAACAAAAAAACTAATAATTTATAAGTATTCATAAATATGCTATAAAATGATATAATTAAGAATTGATATTTTTAAACATAGGTAAATAAAAGTATGTAAATATATATAAAGTGAGTTTTTAAACAAGTATTTATAAGTACGACTAAATAATTTTAATAAATCCAGTTATTTTTACATATTAATAAAATTAATATTTTAATTAAGATTAAGTATTTAAAAAAAAAGGTATCTAGGTTTATTTTAGGGAAAAATAATGTACCTAAAATAATTTTATGAATACAATTTAAAAATAAAAAAAAGATTTATTTTAAAAAGTATTATTTAAAGTAATAAGTAAGAATTTAAGATAAAAATACTTTTGACAAGAAAAATAAATAAATTTGAAATAAGTTATTTTTGTAAAGTATATCAAATTTTAATAAGTATTTTATAACATGTTATGATAAAAAGGGTTTTCAACAAAATTAAGGAAAATATATTTTCAATTATTATATATTAAGATTAAGATTAAAATGAAATAAAAAGTAATTATTTTTAAATATGATGAAAAACGGTAATTGTTTCAAAAGATTAAATATGACTAAGAGATAAGTATATATATGATAAAATATGTTTTTGAAATTATTGATGAAGTGCTTGATTTAAATTAACTATAATTATTGAAATGATGAATTCAAAGTAAAAATAGTATTGAATAAATATAATTGATGAATTTATTTATAAAATAAGATTTTAAAATAGATATTATAAATTGCATGAAGGAAAATATGATTTTGAAATAAATATTTGATATCAACATGTTTATGAAAAATATGATTATGATGAATATGTTGATGTGAATTTCATGATAAAAAAATATTGCATTTGAAATAAGTTGCAAAAATGATAATTTTGAAAAGAAAAGCAAGTATGATTCGGAAAATCAGAAATTATGAAAAAAATATTTTAAGCTCTACTAGGATTCAGCTGGACTGAGTAATGTAGGGAATGATTGATCATGTCCTGAATTTTTATAATATGTGGCTATTGATTTGTTACGGTGATGGCCGTTGTGACTAATTTCGATGACAATCGATTTATGTAGCCATTTGATTGGTGAGTAATGTAGCCATTTGGTGTTCGTCATTTGGTGAGTTAATTCAAGAAATAATGTAGCCGGTTGGTAATATAGCCAATTGGTGAGATTACCCAAGTAAGTAAAGTTAGTTCATCTGAATATCTAATAGAGCTAACCAAGCAAGTCAAGTAAGATTTTAAATAAAGCAATTTAATTTATTTTTAAAGAGAAATTTTTTTTGATGATTATTTTATTAAGTGCTTTACAATATTTAAATTATGTTTTAAAATTATATATGTGCATTTAAATTATTTATTCTTTTCATTAGTTAAAGTATTCACTGAGCGTAATTACTCAGCAAGTTTGGTTTATTCTAAACTTGTAGATCTCCCAAAGAAGCGAAAGATGTTGGAATTGCTGAATAGCATCAGGAGCACAAAAGAACTTATAATGTCATATATTGTGAAGTTGAAGTCAGAATCAAGAAAGGACATTTTAGAAGAAAAAAAAAGTACCCATATTTTGTAATAAATCTAGAATATGATCTGTATACTATGTAATATATGATATGACACAACTTATTTCGGCTATAAATGGTCGGATTAAGGCGTGTTATAGGAACTGATTTTCAAAATGAGGTGTTATATTTATACTTGGCTGTAACAGAAGAAATTATTACCTTTGTATTGATAAAAAAAGTTGAAGGGGATCAGCTTCCCATTTGTTACACCAGCAAAGTTTTAAAAAGAGCGGAGCTCAAGTATGCTAGGATTGAGAAGGTCGCCTATGTTGTCTTGATAAGGTCAATAAAGTTACAACAATAATTTCAAGCTTACACTATCTGTGTGAGAACTACCTTCCTTTTGAAAAAATTACTATTGAGAGCTGAGACATTGGTGTGGATGGTTGAATGGTTAGTGCACTTAGAAGAGTTTTATATTCATTATAAGCCCTGTAAGGCACTCATAGGCCAGGTGTTAATGGACTTTATAGTTGAATTTTCTAAGGCTGAGAACTAAGGAGGCCCTTATTATAGGACTTCGTTAGCGAAAGAAGTACGTCTCCTTTTCTTGACTCTCTTTTCTAACTCTAATTAATGGTTAACTAAGTGTATGGTGCATACTCTACTTATAGAGCACTACTAAGGAGGTACCTCGTTAATGCTATAAGGTCGATTAAGGCTCTTAAGGAGCAAGGGGCGATCTATAAAGTCACCCCAATTGGAAGAGAGCAAAATCGAAAGGCTGATGCTTTGGAAAGCAGGTTGCAAAAGGCAACGTGTAATGCAATTGTTTATATGAGATAGTTGACTCTCCATGTAGCAATGTTGTCGAGGTCGCCTTCATAGAGGAGAAAGTATCATGAATGACTCCGATCATTAAGTATTTAACTACAGGTGAGGTCCCTAAAGTAAGTTAGTAAGAAAGCAACTATGTATTCATTCCAGGAAGGGACTCTGTATAGGAGGTTGACTTCCCACCCTTGGGCGTGATATATCGATGAAGATGAGTGTCAATGTGTACTTAAATAAGGTACGTGCAAGGGTAGGTGGATCACATAAAGGAGATAAAGCTACTGTGAGGAAAATTCTTTTGTTAGGATACTTTTAGAGTACCTTAAAAAAAGACATGAAACAATATATGGGTTAGTGCCAACTATGTCAGATTCATGGATACTATCAACACCAGCCCTCTCATGAATTAAGGCCCGTTAGCTAGATGTGGCCATTTGCTATGTGGGGTATTAACATCTCTAGACCTTTCCACCCTCTACTGTTTAAAAGCACTTTGTAGTTGTGGCAATTAATCATTTCACTAAATGGGTCAAAGTGGAGTCTCTCCTAACTATTACTACTGCAAGGATTAATCAACTTCTTTAAAGACTCCATCATATGAAGGTTTGGGGTACCTCATGACTTGGTTGCTAATAATGGGTGGCAATTTGATATTGCCCAATTTCAAAATTTTTATGATGAATGGAATATTGCACTCCATTTTACTTCGGTGGCACACCCCTAATCTAACAGGTAGACCGAAATTATGAATAAGGTCATCCTATAAAGTTTAAAAAAGAGGTTGGATGATGAGAATCGTAATTGGGTGGCTGAGCTAGGGGATGTGGTATGGTCCTATCGTACCACTCTAAGGAAGGCAACAAGCAAGACCTCCTTTTCCTTGGTTTATGGTTATGAAGCTATTCTCCATGTAGAGTTTAATTTGCCAAGCAACAGGGTAGCTTAGTTTAATCCCAAGGAAAATAACGAGAGTTTAAGGGTGGCTCTTGACTTAACTGAAGAAAATAAGGATAATGTGCAAATGAGGATGGCAGCCTATCAGCAAAGACTTGCCAAGTATCACAACAGGAGGGTCAAGGTCAAGAATATTGAGAAAGGGGTTGGGTATGAAGGTGAGAAAATTTTGCCAAAGGTAATGTTAGAGTTGGGAAGTTGAATCCAAATTAGAAAGGACCTTATAAGGTCGTTACAAAAATAGGCCCAACCACTTTCAGACTTGCCAGAATAGATGGTACCACAATCCCAGAACGTGGAATGCCAGCCTTCCTAAAAATGTTATGTAACTTCTATCTAGTGGCACATATATTGTAATTTGTACTTTAGTTCTAAACCAGTTTTTTAACCTAGGGCCTTGCATTCTCTTTGGGTGAACCACCTATGGAAATGCAAACCCAAAGGTTTTTCCTAGGCAATAGTAAAAAAAGACTAACATTTATATATTTTTTATGCTTGCTCTTGCATCTCCTCAATAGATATCAATGCGTCACATGCGCGACTTACTCCTATGTGATTAGGCTCAAATTCATTACCACTCTATAAATGACCTACTCTTTATGTGCCATTATATAAACACCTTACATGCATGGCCTACTTCCATGTGCTTAGGCTTAAATTCTTTGCCACGCCATAAGACTCCTTATGCGCTAGGGCCTTATATGAGCAACCTACTTCCATGTACTTAGGCTCAAATTCTTTATCATGCCATAAGCGACTTGTTCCTTATGTGCCACTTCTTTATTTCAATGTCTCATATGCGTGACCTACTCATATGTGCTTGGGCTTTTATTCTTTGCCACGCCATAAGCGACCTGTTCTTTATGTGCTAGGGACTTATATCAACGCCTCACACGCGTGATCTGCTCTCATGTGCTTGGGCTCCAATTCTTTGCCACGTTATAAGTGACCTACTACTTATGTGCCAGGGACTTATATTAGTGCCTCATATACGTGACCTGTTCTTATATGCTTGGGCTTAAATTCATTGCCACTCCATAAGTAACCTACTCTTTATATGCCAGGGCCTTATATCAATGCCTCAAATGTGCGACCTACTCTCATGTACTTAGGCTCAAATTCATTACCATGCCATAAACGACCTACTCTTTGTGCGCCAGAGCCTTATATCAATGTCTCACATGCACGACATGCTTCTATATGCTTGAGATCAAATTCTTTTCCATGTCATAAGTGACATGCTTTTTATGTGCTAGGGCCTTATATTAAATGCCTCACTTTTAGCATTGCCCTAAGATTGGGTGAACTCATTGACTCGAGAACATGTAGCAAAGATTCTCTAAATAACTTCAAGACATTTTTTGATATACCATTAATATTCTATATTACATCATACTTTTACTCATCTGATTGCTAACATACTTTCACAACATTACTTAAAACCCTTTTCTAAGTATAATGATGTCTGCTCTATACAACTTGGAGGTTGCCATACTGTTATAAGCACAACATTTCAATTAATTAAATTATTCTAAGTATGGGGATGTTATGCTTTATTCTATAGTATGATTTAGTTCAAATATCATAGTAGGGCTGTTACACTATTTTATAAAGTTGTTATATAGGGCATTGAGGTTGCCTCACCTAGTACGACACTTACCACATGTTGATTCATATATTTCTCAAAGATATAAGGCGAACCAGAGACATAAAAAAATATTTAATGAATGAAAGTAATCTATTTTCCATTACTCAAAATTTGACTTTACAAAGTTCGAAAGCGACCTCAAGGTAGCCACACCACAATCAACTGAAAACCATTTACATTTCAAAATCCCACGGAGCCTATGCTAATTTTGGCCTCAAGCTTCATCGTGACCTTCAAAAGGTACACCTTCAGGTTACTTTCCTCCCTCAGTCGCGATTACCTCGCCTTCAGGCAAAAGGTTCACTTGTCCGTTAGTATCAAGAGGAGGTAGGTCCATATTTTGTTAACCAACTAGATCTTTTTATTCCTTCATCTCTTCTTTTTTAAGGTTCTCTTCTGCTTCATCTTCTTCCTTTTCTCCACTCATTGTCTCATTGCTCCTCATCGAAACAGCGACCTCATTGTGATATTCCTCCGTGGAAGTAGGCAAATATTAAGCATAAAGTAGAGATAATCCATCTCATGTTTTACATGGAGATCCACCGTCTTTTCAAAAATCTTCTGGCGAAGCTCATCTATCATGCTACTAATCACATGCTTGCCATACCTTTCCCTTCCTCCAATTGTTCTTTGAGTAATGACCTCTTCTTTATAGGCCTCCTCAAGTTCCTTTTTTGCATTAGCGAGCTCCTTATTATAAGCTTTCCTCAGTCCTTTTTGTTAGGTCCTCAATTCTTCTAGCTCTTTTTGGGCACCTTCTAGCACCCTCTCCAACTGACTTTCCTTTTTCTTTTGGGATTCATACTTATGCTGGCAAGTCTTTAGCTCTTGGCAGGTTTCATACAGTCTATGATCGGTGGTGTTCAGCTTCGCCATACACTCTTCTAAACTACTCTCCACCAAGATAGCTTTGTCCCTCTGACGGCTCACTTCTTCCTACAATACCCTCTTCTCCTCCTCCCACTTAATCATTTCCTTCTCTAGCTCAAGAGTCCTTTCTTCAAGAACTTTTAACCATGTTATACTCTGTTCATATAAAAATATACACATTAGTTTTTCAAGTACTTGAGGTTGCTATGCATAGGCTAAGGTCGTTATGTATAACTTGAGGTCGCTATAAGGTAGGTTATTTCCACACTTAGCATCCTTACCATCATGCTCCCTTTTACTATATTATCCAAGATTAGAAAAGGTTTAAGGATTCTCCTCTCACTAGAGTAGGCATATACCTAATTACATGTGCTGTTATGACTAGCACATGGATCCAACAGTACTTTATGCTCGTTGCACCCCTCAAATGGATCAAGAAGATGCATCGTGAGTTTAGGGCCTTCACTATTATCCCAAGTACAAAAGAATCATCAGGGGTAAAATGCTAATGGCTTGCCTAGGTTTAATCAAGATACCATATCTCCGATGATACATGCGATAAAATGATAAGTGACACATGAATAGAAAATATGGATTTTTTTTTTTTTGCAAAATTAAATGTGACATTTGTAATAATGTAACTATAAATGTTAAAAAAAGGAAACAAAGGTTAGTAGATAAAAATTAATAAGGCATGATTTTTTTTATTTTTTAATTTACCATTGAAAACTGATTATTAGTCTTCTTATTTTTCAATTTTAAGAAAATGTCCCAGAAAGTTTCAAAGTCCAGTTAGCCTGGACTGAGGCCAAACATTGGCCTTATATAGGGAGTCTAGAGTGGTCCCACCACCCTCTCGTCTAGTAGGATTATTTAGGGCCCTTGAATTTTATAGCTTAAGTGACCCTTAGATTCTCGGGCCCATCATCCTAGCTTGATAAGAAAGTCGAGGTCACAAAGGTGACCTCTTCCCTGCACCTAGTGAGGGTGACATCTCCTTTGGAGGGTCTTAGATATAGAAAAGGCTTAGAGGTAGAGGCAGAGGCAGAGGCAGAGATAGAGGTAGAGGTTTAGGTAGCCTAAGGACGACCTGTACCTGGTTATATGACCATTACCGAGGAGAGTAACCTCTCTCGGCACCTCTTGAAAGATCACCCTTTGGGAAAGGTGGCCTACAATCCCCATTAAAATGTCTAACTATGAATACGAGCCTAAAAGTTAAGTTTAAAAAAAAAAGACTAAAATGAAATTAACAAAATATGAGAGCCTCGAGTAACATGAAAATTTAATTTGAGGAACCGCTACCCTAATTTTAATTATAAAAGGAAAAAAAAAGGGAAAAATCCAAAAAGTGATCCATTTAGCCTAAAGGGCAAAAAAGTAATTTTTACAAAGACATTAATATTGAACTAAAGGTGGGTTCGGAGACTAGATTTTCAATTTAGGGGGTTAGTGATTGTAAAATCCTATTTTCTAATATATGTGAAATACATAATAATACAACTTGATTGTCAGCTAAAAATGGTAAATAAATTATCCAGTGTATGTGATAAAGGTTAGAAACCATGCAAACAGTAAGGGCAGCAACATCGAACCAAATTTGAGTAATTTCTAGACCAAGATAGAAGATGATATTTAAGAAGTATAAAACATAAAAGTTGTAGCTTAATATGTCTGAAATAACATACTGAATCAGTTTTAATAAATTCTACAAAATCAAGAAGTTATACTAAATCAAATAGAAACTACATATGGGGAAGGTTTAAGCAGAACTTAAGAATATAACTTAGCTTTCAGACTACTAGATAACTTAGATTGCAAAAGTTAAAAACATAAAAGTTGCTCTTATATGTGTTAACTAAATTTAGAAATTAGAATTACTTAATTTGGACTTATACAGACAAAGATATGACTGAATTGCTAAACAGTGAGCAAACTGTCTCTGGTAGTGCTGCAGGATCTGACGGAAAACATTACCAAAAATTGTGTAAGGCTTAGATTAGCCTCACATTTTAACATAATGTATCTTTATGTGTCTAGTTTTATTTAGCATAAGAATTATTAAATTTTGAGTATTATACAAGGAGTTATTAGGGAAGAACGGTAGCAAGGTCAAGTAAGAACCTCAAAAGGACATAAATGGGATTTTTTCAAACGTCAAGGGCAACGTTGGAAATAAGGTGTTAGGGGTTGTTAATAGTGCCCATGTTTAATCTCAAAAGTGTTCTCTCGAGATTAATTAGGTCATAATTGCATATTATAAATTCTTCCGAAAACGCATGAATAAAAAGTTATAACGGAAAATCTACGGAAGGACCTAATTGCAAGAACTTTGTTCAAGGAAGAGGATAACTGGTAATAAGTAAACATTGGGGCATGTGCCTGGTGACCAAGTAAAACTTGGGCATATAGCCACTTGGCCACATCTTGACCATCTATATAATTTAGTTAGTTAAATGTGAGCCCTTGGATTAAAATTAAAATAATTCAAAAAAAAAATATATATATAAATGGATAAATTAGATATAAAAATGTACATATGAAGAGACAAAAATCCTCTCCATTGCTTCATGCTTGGCCAGCCATATGAGGGAAGAAGAACCAAAGAAGACCTTTTAAATTTCAAAGGGAAAATCAAGGTATATTGGTTGGGGAATTAAGCTCCTAAGCTAAGGTAATTATTTTCAATCTTTGTTCATCATTTTAACATATTATTTAGGGAGAACCAATGAAGAAAGAAATCTAAAATTCTAGTATTTTTCATAAAAAATAATGGAAAACTAATGATGAGATGACCAATAGCATGAATTTAGTAAATAGATAGAAAAAGAAAGCTAAAACAGCAAGAAGGTAGCCTAGATAGGTTTGGGTTGGTCTGAAATTTTGAGCATGTTGAATACAAAATATGAGGATGTAATAAGAACAAAAATTGTTCCTTTATATCTTACTTAACTAAAAGAGTTGGAATCATCCTATTTGGGTTAGTGTAGAGAAAGTTATGATCAAAATAATAAGAAGAGTGCAGTTTGAATTAAGCAGTCTAGATAGCAGGGCTGTCCTGTGTTTAAACAATTTTTAGACCATAATAACGAATGAATTTGAAGAGGTGTAAAACACGAAATATGTATTTTAATATGTCTATTTTCACCCTATGAACTAGTTTGAACAAATACTAAGTATGAAAGAAGTTACACCCAAAAGAATAAGCTAGTACCCTGTACAACCTCAGAATTTGAGGAGTAACTTCAGCCTATATTTAGTCCAACTTAACAACATAATTTAACTAAGTGATAAGAGGTAAAGTCATTCCCCCTTGAGTTAGAAAATGTTAGAAGCTAAAAGAAACTCAATTGGACTAGTAGTGAAAAAGATATGACTGAAATAGTGCTAGGCATGCAAACTGGAAATTTGAGTCTGGATAGAACATAAACTGCAAATTTAGCTCAAATTTTGACTGTATTATTGACATAATTTAATGTTATAATAGAAGACATTTTTATACCCATATATGTTAGCTAACTATATAATTAAAAATCATTTCATTTAGCCTCATATTGAAATAAATATGATTAAATTAGTATTCTGTGTGCAAACAGAATAGGGCAGACAGTGGGAATGGATTAGAAATAGTGCTAGAACTTACATGTAGCTCTATTAATTCTAAAATTTAAAATGAATTTTAGCTTTATGCGTCTAGTTTAAATAAAATCTAGAATCATCTTAATTGGGGCTATAAGTAAAGTTATGAATAAATTAGCAGATAGTGTGCATAACGAAATAAGCAGTCAGTAGGAGGGAGTTTTAAGATGTAACTAAAATTATGCGTGGCTAGTTTTAATATGAAACTTTGACCATAGAAAGTTCCATATGTCTAATTTAATTAAAAATAAGAATGACTGAAATTAGATTAGTAAATTAAAAGTTATGGAATATTTAATATAGTAAGGTCAAGTGAAATTGTGTTATATATTATGTAAGGTAAACATAGATTTGTGTTATATACAGGCAATAGAAGTGTAAACTCTACTTGTAGGTGAAGTAAGGGCATAAAGAGGTTGCCTAGAAGTGTTTGTGTTGGTTTTTGTGTTAATTGCGAGTTGGTTACTATTCATAAATTTTTGAAAAATATTGTATGTATGGGGAAATTTTGGTGAAATTTTTATAAATTGAGACCTTAGAAATGACTAAGTAAACAAGGAAGAAAAAGAATTTAATTTAGTCGGAATGAATAATTGGATTTAGGAATCACAGCTCGATTATCAGTAAGTAGCATTCCATCTGGGCCTAGCCATTAGGTCGAGATGGGTGGATTAAATTGAACATAAATGTAATAAATTAAAAATTAAAATAGAAGCTAATTAGAATCCTAATTATATTTGACAAATTAGATAGCAATGGATAATTCAAATAGATAAGAGAACGCAGAACAAAGCCTGATAAAGGAATCGACAAGATTGGTTTTGTACTCTACCTTTGTTATATATATATATGTGTGTGTATGTGTGTGCGCGCGCGCGTGCACACACTATATAATAAATGTATTGTACTGTTGTGATGTGTCGTTACTGTGGTTTGCAATATATGCTATGTGAAATATTAGGGTTAATACATACTTTGATCCCTCAGCTTTGGGCCAAACATGCGTTTGGCTACCTTTCATTTTCGGGGCGCCACTTTGCTCCCTAACGTTGCAAAAATCAATATATTTTGGTCCTTCGGTGCACATGGCCAGACAACTTCATTGTGCGCATAGTACACGCGTGCCACTTTGCTCCCTAAACTATGCGAGAATCCATTTTGCTCCCTGAACTTTAAAAAAATGATACATTTTGCTCCATACTATTTATTTTTATAATTTTTTTAAATGAAATACGTAATATAATTTTAAATATTCTAAAATAAATTATCCAATAAAAAAATACATAAAATGGTTTTACAATGAATAATGTATAAAAAATAATCAATAAAAATAAAAATTAATTTTTCAATTAAATGATACACTATCTATATGGTATAAATTAGGAATAATTTTTGTTTTTAAAAAGAAAGCTGTTATTAGTTTGAACATTTATATACAATTTTTTTTTAACTTATACATATAT
>CATIWJ010416291.1:0-10909 GCA_949640765.1 Croton laevigatus
TTACCATTGGTTTACTATTTACTTATCTTATTTATAACTTGTTTACTTTTCATTTATAATAGTTTACTACATTTATGATTTCTTACATTTTGTTTATTACATGTTTACTATGTTTATAATTAGCTTACTTATTGTTTACTACTTATTTACTATGTTCATAACTTATTAATTCATGGTTTACAACCTATTTACTGAACTTATAATTCATTTATTTTCCTTTTACAAAGGGTTTTCTTCCTTAATTTTCCTTATTATTAACTCCTTCTACCTTTCTTTTCGTATATCATTCAGCATTTTAGACATTATCGATTTCAGGGCGTTACAAGTATTTTGGTTATTTGGCTTGGAAGGAGTTAGTAAGCAAAGAAATGAAGTATAAGCACTAAATAGGTGATGAAAATGTGGATGGAAGCTTGGCCAAATAAGAACCACACATTTTGTATACTTTGACTATTAAAGAAACTAATAAAAAATGTAAGAATTAAATAACTGAGAAATGAAATTATTTTTTATCATAAAGGGTAAGAAAAGAGGAACAAAAACTCTCCCACTCCACCATAGCCATATTCGACCAAAGGAAGAAGAAGAAGAAGAAGAAAGCTAAGGTAACCATCCATTTTCAAGCTTGATTTTTAAGGTTTTAAGTTAGAAATTTCAATTAGATGCATGATTAGGCTTATATCTTCACTTGATTTCATGATTCCATTAGTAAATAAAGAAGAACATATGATGGATGAATAGTGAAATTTTATGTTCATGTGGGAAATGGAAGGAGATGATGAAATTAAGCTTAGTTAGGTGATTTAAGTTTGTAACCTTAATTTGAATAGAATTGCAAAAACTAGCAAGGAAGGCATGTGTTCTTAATTCTAAGGTTTATGTTCATGATGGAATGATGTGGTTTATATAGGAAATCAAAGGGAAAATCAAGAAGAAGACAAGTAATAAGCGAAGGAAGCATCCATATAAGGTTTGGTACTTTAACTTTAGAATTGTTTCAATTTCTTAAAATTTTTATATTATGGACATGTTTGATTTTCATTGTTATGTTGCATTTGGATGTTTTGATGATCGAAGAATGTGTTTTTTATTGAATATAAGTTATTCGAATCAATAGAAATGCAATTGAACTTAAAGTATGCAAAATTGCCTAATTAGACCTAAACTTTGATGAATTTTATCTTGAAATCCTAATTGAATTTTGCATAAAGGACCCCATTTCCTTCAATAATATCACATTAGAAGTTTAAAATTAATTTTGTGGGAAAAAAATACCCTTCCCCATAAAAAGCTAAATTTTGGTCGAATGGTCTTCAACTTAGAGACCATTGGACCATTTGCAATCTTTTAGCATTTTCCTCAAGCAAACCTTTGATTTTTGAAATGAAATTTCATAAATGTATTTTCAACATGTAAAGAGATGTATATGGCTTATTAGGGGCACTTGGAAGTCTCTTGAATAAGTCATACAATGTCCATTTCAAAGGTTCAAAGTTAGCCAAAAACTAGAAATTACTATTCATTTCATAAAACACTATTTATTTTGTCATTTTGACACTATTCATTTGGTAAATCACTATTTATTTAGTCATTTTTCAAGTAAGAGCATTTGTGGACCAAAAGCATTAATAAATGGCAAATGTAAACCCAAGTAGTTAAGTAAAGATAAAAAAAAAAGCAAATGTGGGCATTTGTTTACCATTTGTTGTACATTAGTTTACCATAAGTTAAGCAAATGTTAATTAATTTTAAACCATTTGTATACATGATAAATACATTGTAAATGAACCTTAAACCATAAAGATCTACTTGGTTGAGTCGAACTAGGCGATAAGGGCATGATGCATTATACAACCATCTGTCGCGTGGTGCAGTGACCCATCCATCATATGTTATAGCATTAGTTACCAATGTTCATCCATATGGCCTCAGCTTACCCATCCGTAATAGCTTTGGCTACAATTTGCGGTTGATATGATGTATGGAAATTTATTCGGTAGCTATGCTATGATATAATCCCATCCGTTATTTGTTACCTTATCCCGCGGTTCTTCTACGTATCATCTAGAGAGAATTAAATATAATATTGCTTTGGTAAATATATGTATATACTTGGCATGTGTGTATGGGTAACTCATATGTTCCATTTCAAATGTCCTTTTGTTTTCAAAATCAATTATTTACTTTATTTTATTTGTTTATTTTATTCCAATAGTTAAAGTACCAACAGCACATTAGTCGTTCAGCGAGTTATTTTTCCTAACTCGCAAGTTATAAGCAGTAGATAGTATAGCAGTACCAGCACCAGTTCCGGCTCTGCAAAGCAGCACCAAAAGGTTATATTTTCAACAATTCTATATTATTAGTTGTGGCATGTATATAAACCAAACAGTTTAGATTTACATAAATGCAGTTACTAATGTGTAGTATGTAAGATAACTAGTAGACTTATGATTTAGCTTTATGTAATTAAAGTTTGTTTGTGCCAAGTGAGTGGCAAGTTGAAAAAAAAAAAATTTTACAATTTAGTCGGAACGGAATTGTTAGGTATAGGAAACGCAGCTCGAGTATCAATAAATAGTAGTCCATCTGAGTTGAGCCATCAGACCGAGATGGAGCGTTACAATTATTTAATTTTTAAACAATAAATTGTTATGAGAAAAAACAAATGTGACAAATTCGTTTATTGCTATGAGAAAAAACAAATGTGACAAATTCGTTGTATTGGAAGGAGCTTGTATATGCTTTTTCTTTTCTTTGCCAAGGAGCATGTATATGTAAACATACGGCTTATAATAACTGTTTAATTTTGAGTTGGCGCTTATAAATACGGACAGCTACACTGGAAAAAAAAAAATACGGACAGCTACGAGTACTACCTGTCTTGCGCTTGTGAATAGAGGGCATGTGCTGTCTTTCATTAGATTCCGTATTGAACTTTGATTTTTTATTCCTAGCTCTTTCCACATGCGTCCAGATTGTCTTTTATTTATAATATTTCTTGTATTGCACTCCGCAAATCGTTGACAATCAGTGCATAATTCTATCACTTAATAAATATTTTTCCCCAACACATTGCTTCAATCCATTTAATTAAAAACTATTGTACTCGTTACATCTTTTTATATCAGAAATATAAATTTTTTTTTAGAACTTAACTTCTGGTTCGAAGCTTATTTTTTATATTACAGATATTTTTAAAACTACCATTTTTCAGAATTTATGACTCACTTTAAAATTAAATTTAAAAATTATTAAATTTTCATCCATTTTCGTAAGGATAAAAATTTTTTGGGGCTCCTTCAGAATCATTTTACAGTACGAACCTGAGTTTCTGTCTTTCTGAAGTAAAGTAGATGAGAAACAAAACTAGTCTTTTTTTCCTTCGTTTAACAAAAAGTATTTTTATTTTTTTTTTTCCAAAAAGAAAAGAATTCTATTAATTAAGAAATGGGTACAAAAATATATACAATTTGAAGAACTTTCATTTGGTGCTAAATTATAAAAATTGTTCAACTTCTTTATTTGTCAGAACCATCGATGATTTCTCAACGGTTGTCTTAAAACAATACTCATATATGAAATCCAATATTCAAAATTTTTGATAAATAGAATAATCCTATCCCACCACAATAATAATAATAATAATAATAATCCAATATTTAAAGGAGATCTAGAATACTTCAGAAGGACAACTAAAATCTCAAGAATTGAATTATAATACTTATAATTTTATCCAAATGAACATAGATCCAAATATATCAAGAGAGAAAATATAAGGATTAAAAAAAAATAATAGAACAACAATAATAGAGGCAGATAACGATAAAAATTCACATTGGCCTTTCAGCTTATTCTGAAAATAAATAAATAAATAAGAGAGCAGCTAAAGTCTTAAGTTAAGGTATGGAGTATTTCAATTTATATTAATAGGGATAATTTTTTTAGGAATCATTTTAGTTAATGAAGATATTTGAGTAAGAAAAATTATGGGGATTTTAATATGTTAAACCCTGGAAACATCAAAAATGAATTGAAAAGTGTATACATAAGTTGAGTAGTACTCCCTCCATATTTCAAATTAAAAATCTCACTTATATCTTGTTTGCTAATAGTGATTAGTGATTGAGTTAAGGGAAATGTATGTAAATAACAATTTTTTAAAGTTTGTTTTAATAAATTGAACAAATTTTGAAAAAATTGTAGTAAGTACTACATTTGTTTTTTTTTTAGTTTTTCTACCCTCTTTTATTTTTTTTATTTTATTTCTTATAAATAAAATTTAAAAAATAAAATTAAAAAATAATACTAATTTCCGGCAGGCGAAAATTCCCACGACATGTGAAAACTCAGGCAATCGACCGGCCGTGGCAGCTGCCCAGCAGGAGTCAGTTGGAGAAAGGTAGACGTCTGACAAAGTATGACATATATATAATTCCATGTAGTAATAAGACATTGTGGCATAGTGAAAAGATTTCTCTTTCTCTATTATATGTATATGAGCCTAGCCATATACTTAGTTTGATGGTAGTCATGCGGTTGTTCGTCGGCGGTCAAACAGTTGACTAAAACTTTTTTTTTTTGAAATAGAAGCATTTTTTTAAATTTAATTTTTTTTTTGGAAAATGTGCTATTTACTACATTTTAGAAATTTAGTGCTATTTAGTACGTATTAGTTTTTAAAATGTGTTATTTGCTTCCAAGCCCCTTGAGTTAATAGTTAGAGTATTGACTTAGGTCAAAACACTAGATATTAATTTTTTTTTTTTAAATTAACCATCCTGTTTCTAAATATCAAATCACGGATGCCGACTATTCCGAATTCAAGCCATGAAGGCTACTAAGAATGGCAAACCTCCCTATCAAGTTTTAACACAATACCATTTTCAAGACTCGAATTCGAGATATTTGATTAAATTAGAACAACCTCTTGCGAATTGGAATACGCATAAAGTCTTTTTTACTCTTCTACCTTTTTATTTATTACTATTCACAACTTTAAATAATAATAATATAATAAATAAAAAATAGTTTACTTAAAACTAATTAATTAAAATTCAATTATTATGATTTTACAACTAAAATTAATACTTTCTATTATTATATTATATTAAAATTTTATAAAAAATAAATAATATTTTATATAATATCAATATTTTTATTCATTTTATTTTCAATCACTATTTCAACATTTATTTTTATTCAACTTTTATTAGTAAACGAGTACATGAACAGTTAACAACCTTTCCATGGAATTAAAAAAAAAAAACTTAATTTTAACAATTTTGGACAAAATGGCGCAATAAATAAAATATAATTTATGGATAAAAAATATAATTTGGTCATATTCAACATTAAGACGAGTACTAAAAATGTAATTTTCCACTCAAAACACCTATCTTTGATTCTGACATGAAAACAAACAAATTAGTATACTAAATCGAAGCTTTTGTAGTGAGAAGCCGGAATATTAATTCAATATGGATGAACAATTCCTAATTTGGCTGAATAATAGAAAAGAACATCCAAACCTTTATATTCTTAGTTGCCTAAACCTTAGACACATTTTCACCATCCTGGGGTGGTTGTGAAATTTGAGGCCACCAACAGTTCCCCTAACTGAAGACTTTCGATATTATTGGGTTCTCTGATCATCAGTCAAAATGAGAGAAAAATTGGGTTATCAAGGTGGGTCAAAACAACCTAAAATATTTTGATACAATTATGGGCTACTCCGGTGGTCAAACAAGTAAATTGAGGGTAGTTTTGAGTTCTTCTTATCAAGACCCATATTTTGGCATAAGGTATGATTGGTTTTATTGCCTTTTTGGTGACCAAGAATCCAAATGTTATTTCCAATTTTTTGGCTAAACTAGGAATTTTCTATCCAAACGAAACCTATATTCTAACTCTTTACAAGAACTTCAATTTGGTATACTCATTTGCTTGTTTTCAAACCGAAATCGGAGATGGGTGTTTTGAGTGAAAAAATTACACTTTTAACGCCTAACTTGAGGTTGAAGACAAGGCATGTTACATTTTTTGTCCTTTCACCTGTTCAAGGTCATAAACATATACGTTTTTTAAATTTTAGGTGCACAAATTGTTACCCGCAAAGTTGGAGAGGCCAGTTGACTTTTTGGCTAAAGTTGAAGGGTATTTAGCCGTTTGGGCCCAATAGGTTGGGTAGCAAATTTTTGCATTCACACCATCCAAACTCTTTTGGTTGATTTCGTCTTGAATGATAAACACACACTTACAAACCAACCTTTGTCATTTTTGTCCAGGGTGAATTGCATTTACAATTTGCACTTCCTATCAAGTTGTTTTGTCTTCTGTTAATTCTGTTCAGCATTTGATCCACACTTGTCACTAACTCCATTGATTCTGTATGGGGATCAATTTATAATTACATTATAGTCTTCCTTTAGATTTTAATGACGCAGCGCTTTATGTGAATCCAATCTACGATCCGAAGTTAGACTGAGCGGACTCACAATGGTAGTTGTTGTACTTAAATATAGGACCGGCTGGTTCGTCCATGAATCAGCAGCTAGTCCGGGCCAGTATCACTAAAAAACCTGAAAAATAAATTAAAACTGGGTGAACTGGTCGGACATATTCAAACTCACAAAACCGGGTTCAACCCGGTGTAGTCAAGCGCAACACGTTTGGGCTTTATGCGCTCTCTCTAATTGGCCCAATTCATTGTATACATGTATATATAATTTAAAATTTTAGTACACGTAATTGTATTTATAAAAAATTATTATCAATACAGTAAATGATAATAAATCAATTGTATTTTAGAATATTTATATCCAAATTTATTTTGAAATTGATATATGGATATATCTAATACTTTAAATTAAAATTTTAGGATATATATATTAAAAAATATATAAAATTTTAAAAAATAAAAAATTCCGGTTCAAAGAGCATGGATGGCAAAGTGACAAAGCACATATTCTCCTTGGCAAAAGAGTTCGGGTTCAACATGCCCCGCCTTCTGTCTCCCTCCTCCAAATATCTAAGACAAAAAAAAAAAAAATTTCAGTTCGAGCGGTTGACTCCTCGGCCTCACCAGCTCACTTCCCGGTCGTTCAACAACATTGGAGAACAAATAAACCCTTTTGGAGTCGAAGTAAAAGAGGGTGAATTTGAGTTGGAATCACGGATCACATAACCATGTGAAGGAAGTGGTTACCATGTCTCTTGAAAATGCAATTAAAAAAAAAATATCAATTTCATCAAAATTACTCTGAAAACTCCTATTAGCTTTATTCTCTGTGTGTGTGTGGTAATAGAAAGATCGGAAATAGTCTCTCTCAGCCCTTTTCTTGACTTTGACTCGGTCTTCCTTATCAGAAGATTCAGCTCATTTAATTTTTCCATAATATTAGTAAAAATAAGAAATTTAATCATATAAAATATTATAAAATTAAAAAATAATTATTGTTAGATGTGTCAATGGTCTATTGGATCTCATCATACTTATTGAATCACATCTAGTTGAGTACAATCTCATTTTGATGACTCATACAAATAGTTTTCAATCTTAATCTCATTTTTTTTTGTGGACCCACGAGATGCCAGGAGATGAGATTGAGCACCATTGTGGATGCTCTATAACTAGACGGATTCACCTCCAAGATTTAAATTAACAAATTTGTAATTTAAAATATTGTAAATCAGTTTAAATTGTGATTTGACTACAGTAATGGATTGTGATTATAATTGTGACCAAAAATTATTTTAATTAGAGTAGAATTAAAAATTACAACAGATCCAGTAGGGATACTCAGTTAATCTATTTGATACAATCAAACATTTCACAATATCCAAAAAAAAAAAAAATTTAATATACAAGTTTTGAAGGGAAAATAATTTTCTCCGGTGGATTTAGGGAAAAAGACCCGAAGAGGGTTACTTACCATATGTTGACCACTTACACCAACAACCTTTTTTTTTTACATAGATATCAACTCACGCACCCAAGGAGTGGGGTGTATATTTACAAATATGGGGTGTCGAACTCGGGTGGTTTAGCCCCCACATCAATGCATTCTCCATCTCTTTCCACCCCCAACAACTATTCACTTTGCTAATTTTATTTATGTTCTATTGTATTAAATGAATTAAAAATTTTATTATTTTTACTTTTATTATTAGGTATTATATATAATTAATTTTTCATAACAATTTATATTATTATGTATTTTAATTTTAAAAACAATTAAAAATTAGAAAATCAAATTTTGCATATGTTCGGTAACCTGAACCCGGGCAACAAACGCGTCAATGGGATCCAAGCTTTCCTTATTTCTACCAAGTGAAAGAAAGGTCTAGAATGGCAAATTATAATTGGGTGTTGGAAGCAATGTTTTCAGAACTAGACCAAAAATCAAATTAGTTTGCCTACGAATTCACAATTGGATCAGGTTGAACCAGTTGAACTGGGTTTTTGATTGTTTTTCAGTTTAAATATTTTACTAAAAATATTCGAATATAAACTAGTAACATATGAACTACATATATTTGTAGTTTAAATTTGACAATATCACATAATATATGCTATTGTTGAATGTTCTTTAAAATTCAAAATTAAAATTTTATTATAAAAAGTTTCAACTTAAAATAAATAGCATAAATATAATTGTGAAACTAAAACATCACATTGGGAAAAGTAGCAAAAGACAACCAAAAGGAAATGGCTTATAGTGAGAAAGAAAAAGGAAAAGAAATATGGGTATTTTAATAAATTCACTTTCTATTGTTTTTTATTTTGCAAATTCAACGGTGGATTTTAAATCTATGAGTTTACCTTATTATGCAAATTTCAACTTTTTAAAATTTCTTTAATTATAAAATCTTTATATGTGTCACTCTCTTTGTCATTGTTTTCTTTCTCTCTCTTTCTTCCACTGAATGACAGAAATGAAAAACTTTCATTCTTTTCTTTTATCATTTTCTTCATTCATTTTTTATTCATAATTATTTTCTTCACTAAGATTCCATCTGTTCTCTTTCACATCTTTTCTTTTCTTTCCGATATTAACTAAATCGACGTTTCTATCACACCTGAATGTACATATGTTCAAGCAATCCAAATGTCATCCCAAGTTATTTTTTACAATTTTGGAAAATAGCCTAAGACCCAGTAAGTTAAAAAAGGTGCTACTAGGACCTAAAAGAAATTTTTGTAAAAGTTAAGGATCTAAAGATAATTTTAAGAAAAGTTTCGAAGGTCCTTAAAATATATATATATATTTATTTATTTATTGAAGTTAAAAATAAGTTCTCGGGATTAATTGGGTCGCAACAGTATATCACTTTTTTTTTTTGGGAAACGCACCTATGAAAAGTTACGGAAGGATTTTCGACAAAGAGCATTTTATTCTTTTCCACCCTAAGCACCATTTTGGTCATAAAAATAAAGGGGAAACCCATTTTAGGAAAGAGAAAAATGTGGTGGTAAATGGCTACATCTAAATTAATTAATTAAATAAAAAATAAAAAATATATAAAGATTTTTTGTTCTTAAAAAGGAAGAACATAACATAAACTTAAGAACAAAAACCTATCTTCGTCCATCAAGCTTGGCCAAACCAACATCAACCAAAAGACAAGAAAATTTTTTTTAAGTTTCAAGTGAAATTTTTTTTAAGTTTCAAGTGAAATTTTGGAAGAAAAAGCTTAATTTTTAAGGTAAGGATTTCAAATATGTTCTTCTTTTTATCATTTGTTATGTATTTTGAGTTGTACGAATGAAGAAAGATTGGTAATGAATGAAGAACATGTTGATAAGTAGGAGAAAATAGAAGATAATAATAGGAAATTAAGATTACATGTAGGATTAAGTGTAGAAACATGGTTAGTAGCCAAAAACAAGGAAAAAGTGGTGTGAACATACGATTTATGTTGATGTTGTTGACTTAGGGTTCATGTTCATATAAGAAATCAAGAAGAAAAAGCTAATGAAAAAGGAAGTGAAGACAAAGAAATCAAAAGATTTGGTACTTTAACCATTGTTCTTCATTTTAAAGCTTTTTTGAACTTTGAATTTTTGTTCATGAATGATGTTTATGATTGTTGAGACATGATTCATTATAAATTAATTTAAAAAAAGAAACCATTTTTTCTACTCTAAAGTACAAACTAAATATGAGGGGGTACTTTAGGTATTTCACATAAGATATAACATTTAAGTAAGATAACTCACACTTTTTTATGAACTATTTTTGGTATCTGCAAAAAGAATTGAAAAATACCCAGCAATTCAACATTTTTATTACTATATATCATCTTTTATGTGAAACCACTACTGTAATAATTATTTTTTTTTTATTAACAAAGTAAATATGAATTCTTTACTTTCCAATCCTATTGTAACAATTATTTTGTCTTATTATTGAAAAAATCCAAAAAACCCTAACTCTAACTGTGCATAAACAAATATTTTGTCATGTTATTAAAAGCAAATGCCAATTGTTGGAATTAATTAATTAGTATTTGTATTAATTAATTAAGGTCCGCCCATGACTTATGGATCATGGGTAGATCTAATTAAGTGTAATGGGCTATAGGGTTAAATGGGTAACCCTAATGACCCAATACATATATATAGCCCTAATAAGAGATTAGGGGATACAGAAGTTAGACGTATTATTCTCTAGAATATCCACCCTAGAGAAAATCAGTTTTTCCTCTACTCTCTCCCATACTCAAACTGTTCCATCTCATTTAGAGTTCTTAGATTGTGAAATAGCGCTATAGGACTATATGTTCTATAGACGACCTAGCTTGCCAGATCCTGCAACCGCTTCCGCTCGTGGGAATTCGTTCATCAATATGAGGTATTTATGTTTATTCCCTATTTATTTATGTATTCGTTATATGAATTCCTTCA
>CATIWJ010416422.1:0-11381 GCA_949640765.1 Croton laevigatus
CAAGTTACAAACTTTAGGAAACCGAACAATAATAACGAAAAGGGTGTTCAAAAAATAAGTGGATACATTGTGGATTAGTTTCTAATGAATCATAGAACTAATCTCTCAATCAAAAGTCAAGTTTTCCATTTCTTCCCTAACTGAATCAAAAAGCTTTGTAGATAGATACCGCTCTCCGAAACTGGGGATAATCACCTGCAAAATGAGTTGATATCGTATCAATCATTGAGCAAACAGGTTTTAGCATTTTACACAAGGATAAAAAAATGCTGAAATTATCCCAATTCAGCAGCAAAACGTACAACGATGAGTTTCCTAGCACTTTCAGGCCTCTTTGCTAATTTAATCGCAGCTGCTACTGCAGCGCCAGAAGATATACCAACCTGTGAAGTGTTAAGGAAGAAAAAGGAGGTTTCAGTGCTACCCGTAGAAACCTTGAAATGAAGTAGTAACACTAACAGTAGAATAAGATTCACATACCAGTAAACCTTCTTTCAGGGCAATCAGCTTAGCAGTTTCAATAGCTTCTTCACCTGATATCTAGCAGCAATAACACCGAAAAAGAATTGAAAATAGTCATCTTTCTCCAAAATTATCACCAGTGCTGTGTTTATTTGCACTGGAAATTATTCTGTTCAAAATGCATGATAGGACTACATTGCAAGCATATAATCTTTAGTGATCAATTCAAATGTTAAGTAATCGATGCACGAGAAACATGGATATAGACTTACTGGAAAAACTTCATCGAGCAAGTCAACATCTAAAACATCGGGGATCATTCCAGCACCAGTCCCCTGGATCAGATGTGGACCTTTGATAATTGTAGCATGCAATTTTTCAAGACAAAAATGCATTAATTGTCAATACCCATATATATTTGAAAAAAAATTTCTTAAGAAAACTTAAGAAAATAAATAATTCTTCTCATAAAATTATGCAATAATGCTGCTGAACTGAGAAAGAAAAGAGAGGCAAAACTCAAAACAGCTAATAACTCACCAGGAGGTCCTCCATTCAAGATTGCACTTTCAGCCGGTTCTATACCATATACCTATGCATAAACAAAAGGAAGAACAGAGTTAACATAAATGAGTATAGTTCATATCCTTCTATTCTTCTTGCCTCCAAAATATACAAACCTTGATCCGTCCATTTTTCTCCTTGAGGAATTTCCCAGCTCCAGTCACAGTTCCACCTGTTCCAATCCCCGCAACCAGGGCATCAACTTTCCCTTCAGAGTCTCTCCATATTTCTGGTCCAGTGGTCTCATAATGAATCTACACAAACAACAAAATGATCCATAAAGTTATGAACCATCATTCTTCATTATAACATATTAAACTGATAAAGATAATAAGTACCTGTGGATTGGCAGGGTTGGAAAATTGACCAAGCATATACCCATTAGGAGTATTGCTTAGTATTTCCTCAGTCTTTTCAACCACTCCGGCATATCCCTTGGCCGGATCACTGAGGCAAACCTCAGCGCCAAAAGCTCGCATAACAATTCTTCTTTCAATACTAGATGAAGCAGGCATTGTGACTATAATCTTATAGCCCTTCACTGCAGCAATTGCAGCCACTCCAATGCCCGTGTTACCGCTGGTTGGTTCAACGAGGATAGTCTTTGTCGAGAATTTGTGTAAGAAATTAAGAAAAACTTAAAGTTGTTAGTTTGACTATTTTCCATGTAATTAATTAGGACCCTTTCTTTTTTTTTTTTTTCTCGTTAATCGAATAAAGAATAACTGATATAAAGATTGTGTTTATGGATCAACCTTTCCTGGAGTAATCAAACCTTTATCTTCTGCATCTTTGATCATGCTGTATGCAATTCTGAAACAACCCAAAATGAAAATTCATCATATTAGTTCTAAAATAAAACCTTTTTTTAAGTCCAAACTAGAAAATACTTTTATATAGGTGAAAAAACGTACCTGTCTTTAACACTAGAAGTAGGTTCCATCATTTCAAGCTTGGCAGCAATAGTAGCTAAGCATCCATCCACAACATTGTTGAGATATATCATCGGGGTATTACCGATCAACTGTGTAAACCCAATAAAACAGGAAACAAAGGGGATTTCAAGCAGGGATTTTTATTTATAATAACAACAGGAACTAGGAAGCATGAAAAATAAGGAAAATATATATACTTCAGTAATATCTTTCTTGATTCCACAACTGTCCTCCATATCAGTATTGATTCTCAAGACTACGCAAAGAATTGGATCGAATTAGAGAGACAAGCTGCAATTTTATGCAAAAAATAACAAAATTAGCTTTTCTGAGTTCCATGAATGGACTTATCCAGTACATAAAATATAAACCCACAATTTGTTAGTTCCTAAAACTTCAAAAACCCAGAATAAAATTCATTTTCAGTGACCAAAATCATCACAGAAATATCAGTAGCAGCAAGCAGTACATTTGTGCAAGTATATGAAAAGCAAAGCAATAATTTATACATATTTTATGAAATGAATTTCTGAAAAAGAGAGTAGGCAGAATACGAAAAAAAGAACTATGAATTGAAAGACTGACCAGATATTATCAGCTTCCTCTCCTGTAATCCTCTTCCATCCTTTCATTGGGCAGGTTTCATTTTATAGCAGAGATTTAGTTATGTCAATATGTGCATAGTTTTGTATATGTAGATAGAAGACCTTTTGTTGATAGATCAATATTATGTAAATGTGGCCATTCTTTTTTGGACTCGTGGCCAAAATTATAATATTATGTACACACTTTTTTGTATATGTCACATTATTCCACTATTTGAATGAAAACGAGAATACTTTATTTTGGAAAATGTGGCCACTATTTTTTGTACTTGTGACTATTTTTTCATGTGATTAGGTCACAGTTTGATAAATATGTAGCCTACTTTTGAATACAGCTTGATAAATATGTAGCCTACTTTTGAATACAGTTCCCTATTATGTAATTATGTGGCCAGTTTTTCAAATAGTATGTACATTTGATGCAAGTCTTTGAATGAAAGTATTTCATGATCATGTGATGAGGTTCCCACATATAATTAAACTTGTGATTTGGAGGAATTATCCCACTATTTAAATGAAAATGAGAATACTTTATTTTGAAAAATGTGACCACTGTTTTTTGTACTTATGACCAATTTTTCATGTGATTAGGTTATAATTTGATAAATATGTGGCTTACTTTTTAATATAGTTCCCTATTATGTAATCTTGTGGTGAGTTTCCAACATATAATTAAACTTGTAATTTCAATCAATTATCCAAGTATTTGAATGAAAATGAGCCAATCTTATGATGATTAATGGAATTCTTGGGGAATTAATAACTAAAATACTATATAAGCTCAAGTACAAATGTGTGGGAGTTTTTGAATCGGTCACATATCCATAAAAATTGTTGTCAATATTTCATGATCTGTAGCCACTTCTTCTATATTTTTTTGCCACATGTGGCTAGTTATTTAGCACTGTCTGCTATAGTTGTAAGCAATTTTAATTACTTGTGGTCAGTTATTCACTTCTCCACACTTGCATTTGGTCACATTTTATCTTTATAATTCACAGTTTTTTATATTCCGAAAAATTTGTAGCTTTATTTTTAAATTCTCACTCTTAATTTGTTCACAATTTTTATATATAGCCCACAATTATTACAAATTCGGTTATTTGATGACAAAAATGTTAAAATTCAATTCTTACAAGAAAAATTAGACACAGTCAAACAATTGTTACATTATTGTTAACTCTGTCACTATGAGTTCCCCACTAATTCAAAAAACATGCCCACTAACTTAAAAAGTATCAATTATTTAATTCAACACCTCAAAAACTACTCATTATTTAATTTAACAATCTATCACTGTCAATGACATTTTGAACTTTCTTCACTTTTCACTATACTCAAAACTTATCATTTTAAAAAATTTGGGCATATAAATATAACGCCCAAAATAGAAAATTTGGACAAATGAATGGAATAGATATTAAAAACAAAATTTTGATTTGGGGCTTTGGCAGGTATGTCAGGCAGCATAAATTATAATTTGGTTTAAAAAAAACAAAGCATCCATTTTATAAATTTGTTTGTATTTTTCAATTTGTTTGGAGTTTTAAGTGAAAATTTGTACAAACTACCAGCAAAATCACATGCATTCCCTCAACTTTTCCCAAATTTACAATAGCGTCCTAAAATTGAACTTTCTTTTTCTGTTGAAAACATTCCCAATTCATATTTTCCCCTAATTTTTCTGAACTTGCAAAAATAAGGCTTTTCTTTTCTAATTAATTTATAGGCTTTTCATCAATGACATTGTCAATCAACATCAGCAGCAGCAAATTTTCCAAGAAAATGGGATTGGCATTCAAAGAAATTACACCATACATCCATTTGTGCTTTAAATGCGTTTCTTGTAGCCGTTTCAGTGCTGTTACAATAGAGTGCTAAGAGGAGGCTCCACCCACGTTTACTCCATTCCTAAAAGGCTTGCATATTAAATGTATGTAACAAAACAAAAACAGAAATGATTAATGCTAATCTTTGGATAGGAAATCTATATATCAAAATAACATAACATGCCCAAATCTTACAATACAATCTTAAATCTTGAATACATGTAAAAAAGAGTATCTATCTTTGTTTGCAATTTAATTATTTAATTGTAACTGATAAAATCCCCTTCAAAAAAAAAAAAATTTATTAATGAATCTCCATAATAATATTAAACATTTATATATATGTATATATTTTTTCAAAGGCCCAAAAAATATATAAAACCCGTAGGCAATAGAATAGGTCCAAAGTTATTTAAAGTTTACTGTCTATGTATAAAAATGGGGTATTTTCTCTCTATATTCTCTCTCAAATATTTTATATGACAACATTGGTGGTAGTACGGTAAATAAGCCAAGCTGCTCGTGACTTGCTTGATGCTCGGTTTGTTAAATGCTCATTCATGTTCGTTTGTCAACTAAATGCGCTGAGTTCGAACTCATTTAATAAACAAACCGAGCTCGAGCATGTTTCATGGATAAACGAGTTGTTTCACGAGATGTATCGTTTATACGAAAACGAGCATGTGGGCAAGTTATTTGACAAACTTTTTGTATTTTGAATAGCATTTTTTTAACCAACTTTATAATAGTTACATCTTTGTTTATATATATATATATATATATGAATTTATTTGACTAACTTTTTGAATTTTGAATATCAATTATATATGTTTTTCAATAGATATTAAAAACAATTGTAAACAAAAAAAAGATATTTAAAACAAAATTTTGATTTGGGGGCTTTGAGAGGCATGTCAAGCAGCATAAATTATAATTTGGTTAAAAAAAAAACATCTATTTTATAAATTTGTTTGTATTTTTCAATTTTGTAAGATTCTTTTAATTCATTGAAGAAAAATTCTGCAACTTGTTCAACGGATGAAAACTATAGAATTGGCAATGGTAGCCAGACAATAAAAGTCAGCTCCATGCACGAAACTCCTGCTATGCACTATATAGAATTGGCAATTGTAGCCAAACAATAAAAGTCAGCTCCATGCCTATGCACTAGTAGCCTATACTTCTCAAAAAACCTTAGCCAAACCAAATTGATTTCTGGGTTCAAATTCTGAAGCAAAAAACTGAAATATCAATCAAAATTCAAGTTTTCCATTTCTAGCCTAACTGAATAAAAAAGCTTTGTAGATAGGTACCGCTCTCCGCAACTGGGGATAATCACCTGCAACATGAGCTGGAATCATATCAATCATTGAATAAAAAAGCTGATATGCTCTAAATTAAAGAAAAAAAAGAAAAAGGAAATGAGACCCGCCCCACCAAGCATTTGCGTAAATTTTTAACCACCCTCAACTATTCACTGAGAAACAGGTTCACAGTTGATAAATTAGAAAGAAAGGGGACAATAAGGCAGTTGACAATAAGGGAACTCCTCCCTTTGACATCTTCGCTTATGACAAGAGCAAAAATATTTGTAAAACCGTGGCTCCTCTTCCTCGTACTCTCTCCTTTAGAAAAATATTTACAAATTTAGTGTGAAAAAATACAAATTTTAAATTTGGTGTGTTTTAGAAAACATTTTCAAATTTGGTGTGAATTTTGGACGGACGTTGAGACTTTTATCTGTGCGCCATTTCAAATGGAATACTGAAGCAGTACACCATTTCAATTGGCACACAGACTCTGTGCTCCATTTGAAATGACACACAGAACTGTCTGTGCTCCATTTGAAATGGCGCACAGCATGTCCCTAAATATCCATTTCATTTGCATGTTATTTTGCATGTTGTATATGCATTTGCATGTGATGCATTTCATTTTGCATATTTATTTATTTATTTTTTATATTTTTTTATATAAATAAAATTATAGATTGTTTGTATTTAGTTCTGAAATTAATTTTAGAGGGTCGCAGTTTATAGATTTTACTCTGTTTTAAAAATATCACATAAAATAAGTAAAACTATTAAGTTTAACGGTCTCAACGGTTCTACTTATCTAATGTGATATTTTCAAAATAGAGTGAAATTTGTGAACTGCAACTCTCTAAAATTAATCTCGGGACTAAATATAAATAATCTATAATTTTATTTATTTAAAAGAATTAAAAAAAAACAAAATAAATAAATAAATAAATATGCAAAATGAAATGAATATTCAACATGCAAAACATTTCACCGTGTCCTTGTGCATATTATGAGCAAATTGTAATATTTGCAGAAAATAAAGAATGGATTGAGTGTTTTCAAAGCAGTATGCAAGTGTTGAAGTGTTGAAGGTGAACAGCGGCAATAATTTTATTTGGCTGCAACTGCATTAGGTTAAAGCAAAAGATAAAATTAATTATTTTTAGGGGTTAATTTTTAAATATTTATTTTTATTTTACAGAATTTAATGACATATTAATATTGGATAATATGTCAATTTCTTGTTAAACTGGTCCAGGAGTTAGGTGGTAGACCAAAACCATATAAGAATTTCTCCTGTTATATACGATGACTCGGGATTCTCGCATGAATTCAATTCTACAAGGTACGATTGTTTTTCTCTTTCTTCTTGAGCGAATATTGAATTCTTCTTATGATTCAATTTTTAGTTCTTTATTTTTTGGCTTCAATTAACTCGGAATTTTTTCTTATTTATATATTTTTCATGGTTTAAAGAAGAAAAACTCTTTTGTGTTTTAAAATCTGATTTTCTGAATACCTGATTTTAGAATGTTAGGTTAACAGAAAAGAAGTTTATATTTTTGTGTTTATTATAACAAGATATAAAGACCTATACATACACCTAAATTTTCAAAAAAAGACCTATATATACAAATAAATATATAAAAGAAAATAATTTAGACAAATGCCTAATTTTAGTCTATAATGTGCCTAATTCCTATAATAACACCATAATCAAATAATATCTATAATTTGGTAATATCATATTTTTCTTCTAACATCCCCTTAAGCTTAAGATGGCAATATAGATTAGGGGTGTTCATAACCGAACCAATAAGCTCAAACCGATTATAAAACCGAACCGAAACTGCATAAAACCGATCAGAAACCGAACCGATTTTATCGGTTCGGTTCTGTTCGGTTTCGGTTTTAAACCGAATTTTACCAATCACTTAAAATTGCATAAAATTACAAAACAGAGCCAATAATTTTTTTGTATTGTTCCTGACCTCCATTATTCAACAACTACTCTTACTACAAAACATGAACAGGTTCGATAATTAACACGTTTACAAAAATTCAGAAAAACAATTCAGAGACATGGTCTTCTCTAACTCACAAGGAAGTAGAAAGCAGAGTAAGCTTTCAGGTCCAGAGCGCGCCATTGAATCTGACATGAGGAGGAGAAAAATCAAAATGAACAACATATTTACCATGGAAAAGAAAAGGCAAACCAACAACATATTACATCCTATATATCTAAAGAATTTATAATGACAACCAATAACTTAAAAAAAAAAATCTCTAAAATTCAAAGAAATGGACAAGAACCAGAGTAAAAATACAACCAAAAACACCCAATTCAAAGCCAATAACAGTCACAGAACACGTGAAGCCCTTATATACATACAAGGAAGAACAAAAAATGGGTATTAAAAAAATGAAAAAAAAAAGTAAAAAAGACTAAGAAGCAATCATCATATCGTGAAAGGCAAGAATTTAGTTTGTTAAAAATGTACACAACCAGATTCAGATCAACCGGAAGTAAAAAGTACGATAAAATACTAGAAATTATTTTTACCTGAACACTTGACTGTGCTTTTTTTACGGTTGAATGATGGCGCGGTGGTGAGGCAACTAAGCGGCGGGCGGAGGCAGAGATCTAGCAAAATCAAGATTTTTTTTTTTTGAGTGCTTGAGTAAAATCTTGAAGCATGAAGTGTGCTTCGGCTCGATCGTCGCCATCTAAGGAACTGAAGAACTGCTGCGAGCAGGCCCTATCCAAGCAGTTACAGGCGACCTCTTCACCGGAGTCTCCTCATCATCTCGTTCCTCTTCCTAGAAGGGCGGTGGCGAGGAAGAAGAGGAAGGGAGATTGGATGGGTTACCGGCGAAATGAGATCAACGAGAGAGAGAGAGAGAGAGAGGAACGATCTAGAAAAGGGGGCGGCTGAGAACAAAGGGAAGAGATAGGATTTTAGGGTTTAGTTTGGTTTAGATCAAAAGAGTATATATGTATATATAACCATAAATATATATATATATATATATATAAGGAATTCGGTTTTCGGTTCGGTTCAGTTTTCACATGAATAAAACCGAACGCCGAACCGATATTTTTGGTTTACACTACTTCTGCACCGAAAACCGAACCGAACCAATCGGTTTCGATTTGGTTCGGTTCGGTTTCGCTCAGTTTCGGTTGGTTTATCGGTTTTTTATGAACACCCCTAATATAGATGACAACTTTAAGTTTGCTAACAAGATCGTGAAAACAAGCTGAAATATGTGATTCACCGGAATGATAAAATAATACCAATAGAAAAGTAGCAGAAACTAAACACTACTTTTGAACACAGAAGCAGCAAAACCAATCATTGTTTTTTAACACAAAATTATAACACTGCTCCAGTATGCCGACGCAGCAAAACCAAACAAAATAGATGTCATCCAAAAAGAATAATTCTAAGAAGCCCAAATCCAGTTTTTCAAAAAATAGAACAGAAGCTTTCCAAATTGAGCAGAACTCTCTAAACAAAACAGAACAAAGTTCTCAAACAGACTATAAAAGGAGCTACAAAAGCTGAAAAGCTCACAGAAGACACCAAAAATAGCAGTAGATGCAGAAATAGAAGAACTAAAAGTTGACTAGCAGAAACAAAACATAGAATTATAGAATAAAAAATAGCAGAAAAACAGTAGCTGACTGATAGAAATAACATATAGTATTGCAAAATAAAAAAATTGCAAAAAAACAGTAGCTGACTAGTAGAAATAATATAGCAGAATCAGCTGAAAGTGCTATGGAAGTTGCAGAAGCTATTACAGAAGGTGCAAAAGCATTAATGATGAAAAGACAAACAGAAGCAGCAAAAGAGGCAAAATAACAAGGTCAAATCGACATCAATGGATCAAAACCCCAAAAACAAAAATTAAACCAAACGAAAGCAATCAAAATAGCCGTGGAAGCAATCGAAAAGGATAGACACTCCGTTTCCGACCACCGTCATGTTCAATCTGGCTCTGATCCCATGTTAACATAAAAGAAATTTATATTTGTGTGTATATCATTACAAGATTCAAAGACCTAAATATACAAGTACAATAAATATATAAAAGAAAATAACTTAAACAAAAGCCTAATTTCACGGGATATTAACATTTTTAGTGTAAAAATTGGAAAAAATTACGAATTTGGTGTTGAAAAAAAAAATTACAAATTTGGTGTGACACGTCGGTTTGTTGACCAAATTTGAATTCCAGCGTGCCATTTTAAGTGGTGAACAGATCAGTACACCAATCTAACAAGCGCCCAAGCCACATGTCAACGTCTCATTTGCCTTGTTCCCTTCGGTGAGCCAGTCCGTGTTGCGAACAGGCCACGTGTGACGATTCCATTCTGCGGGCGCCACGTGTCATCACCTCCCTTCTGTGCGCCACATGAAGTCGCGCGTTGGCTACACTAACAATCACGACCTCGTCTCGTCCTGCAGCACGGTCAGCTTCATTACAAAGGTGCGCCATTTGTTTAAGCGCACTGGCCAATTAAAACTTTTGTCATTTTTATTTTTGATTTTGAGACTGTAAAGTTTCATTTGCTTTAACTTTTTACCGACACTTTCAATTAAAATCTTTTTGTTTTTTTTTAAAGCATGCATGCATGTTCACGTAAATATATGCATTTCATTTTGTCTACTTTTTTTTTAAAATACAAACAATCTATAATTTTATTTTTTAAAAAAATAATTTTAGAAAAAAAAAGTAAACATGAAAAATTAAATGCATATTCAACATGCAAAATGCGGATGTGTTTCTTTTTTTTAAAATTTTTTTAATTTTTTGAAAAAATAAAATTATATATTATATTTAATTCCGAGATTAATTTTTGAGGGTCACAGTTTACAAATTTGACTCTGTTTTGAAAATATCTCTTAAAATAAGTAGAACCGTTAAGTTTAACAGTCTCAACGGTTTTACTTATCTAATGTGATATTTTCACAACAGAGTCAAATATGTAAACTGCAACTCTCTAAAATTATTTTCGAGACTAAATATGTAACACCCCAAATCCACCTTATGAATAAGATAAATTTAAGTGTCACAGCGTCGCTAACTATCATAATTTTTTTTTTAAAATAATATCGCTAAGCTTAAACCTACTCCAGACAACAATAAAACTTACAAGGAATATCTATATACACTTAAACTACCAATACACAGTGCTTTTCCTATTTTACCTTTATATACATGCCAATTTACAGTAAACAAAAGCTATTACCAGATAGTATATCTTCTGGGAACTTTCCGAGCAATTGCTGTTCCACTGAGTCGTCTAACTGCGGTCCAGCGAGTTAAAGAAAATAACTCGTTGAGCAACTCCATGCTCAGTGGGTACAATATATATATATATATATATATATATATATATATCACAAAGCTGGTTAAAACCCATTGTTAAATTCATTTCGCAAAGTCATATATATCATAATACTATCCACAAGGAAATAAATTTAATAAAAGACATTTCGTAAATCATATAACATTCAAGCAATAATTAAGCTCCTTTTTACTCTACTGGGCTGTTGGGCTTCCTAAGATAAGTCTAAGAGCTTTAGGTTCGGTCGTGATCCAATGGCACGCCGGTTATCAGTCGAGCCCCGAAGGCACACCGATAATATACAAAAAGTTTATTATTTGAGC
>CATIWJ010416504.1:0-15334 GCA_949640765.1 Croton laevigatus
AAGATTTCTGATAATCTATTGAAGAATATTTCTCTTCATCTGACTATTTCAATGGAGTTTTCTCGATGTTGTTGCTGTAGAAACCGGTAAATAGAGCTTCTACTGTAAGTTTGAATAATGAATACTTAGTCTCTATATTCATATCTATATTTGATTGCTGTAATGTGAGGTTTGTAATGACATAATTTGCGTAAGAAGGTGAACTTTAAGGATTTTCTTTCTATTAGCTAACATTTTTTGTTTCAAAAACTAAGGGCATCAAAGGTAACTCCCATTCTTTGTCTTAGTTCAGAAATCTGCTATTTGGTTGTGGTGGTTTATTTGTGATTATTTGCCCTGTTGGGTGTTCTTGCAAAGTTTCAACTGAGCTTACATTAGGCCAAGTCATACTAGTGAGGGTCGAGCTCTTCTTGTAATGTGAGGTTAACTCATGGCGAGCCGAGCTCCGCTTGCAAATGTGACTCTGGCCCTAGCGAGTTCAACCATATAGAACCTAGTTTTTCCTCTGCTTCTATCTAGAATATGGCATTCTTCTTGATTTTGTTTGTGTCACAGTTGGGATTTTGTTTGCACTAGCTGTGTTATTGCTCCAAGTTTTAATTTTTAGCAAAAATGACTTTTGCTGGCAAGTTTATTCATTTTATGGTTTCTCTTTATATTTCAATTTCAAGCTTCTGTTTTTCTAGCCATTTTTTATTTTAAAATCAAAATACCTTTGAAAGGTTGTGAGTCTTGTTTAGTCTCAAAAAGTTCCAGTATCAAGAATTGATTTGGATTAGTGACTTGGTTTTTAGGTCTGCATGTAGTACATTTCTACTTTGCAAACTCTGTTAGTGTTTATTTTTTGGACATTTCATTTGACTCTAAATGCTGCATTTGTTGTATTTTGATTAGCATTTAACTCCTTGGAAAAATGAGGATTAAATTTTGGTGTTGAGTGGGGTCATATTATGCTGTTAGATATTGGTGGCCAAAATGTTATGGATGTTTTAAACAAAAACTTGCTGTTCAAAAAAAAAAAAAAAAAAGCTATCCATTGCAGGGTGTGTAACCTGTATTTCTTAAATATTTGTTGTGAAACAGCCTATGTGATTCATTGGTAAGCTAAAATACTAATGACAGCTGAATGTTGCATAATTGGCTTGTCAACTCTGTTTAAAAGCCCCATACTGGTTATCCCAAAAGCTCTAGTGGACATTAAATAAGCATTGTTGACTTTTCTTTGTATTTGCATTTCTTTTGACGTTTCTGGTTGCCTTGATATCTTGGAATACTGTGATACACCATGTTTGTGTTGAAATTACTCTTTTTCTAATTTATAATAATTGCCTCCCAATAAACATTAAATATTGATAATAACCTGTTATTTGACAGGTGTATCCCCTGATCAGGAATCTGTTGGGTCTGGGACAAAAAAGTCTAATGTATCATCTGGTAGGTCTCGTAATTGTAAAGAGTTTCTCTATAGGTTTGTGGACAGTGAAATTCTGACTGCCAACCTTGAAGACTGGTTTGGATCCATATTGGAAAAGTCAACAACTGATAAGCCTGTGTTTGATGTTCCTTTTGAGTTGATAGAACTTCAAAAGTTTGACTATGCATTGGAAGGAGTTTCATTTCAGCAGCTTATTCGAATGCCTAATGCTATATATGGATCAACATCTGATGCTGTAGAAGCAACTGCTTATCTAGCTATTGAAGATTTTTTGCATGCCAGTATGAAGGGTTTGTGGGAGGCATTCTGGAGTCAGGATGATCCCATGCCTTTCTCTGTAGCCTGTATGTACAATGCAAACTTAAAATTTTACCAGGCTGAGAAAGCAATAGCTAACGGAAAGCTTGGGGGACTGTGTGCCACTGGTATATTGTTGAACAACCCTAGGCATCCGCATGGGAAATGGGATCAAATTCTTGAATTGGCACTTCTGAGGCCTGATATTAGAAGCCTTTCTTCATGGGGAATTGATGAGCAGCCTTCGTTCTCTGTTCTTGGTGAGGCCCTCTTCTATGCTCTACGCATGCTGTTATCAAGAAGCTTGGGAAGATCGAATTTTTCTGAGTGTTTGAATTGTGTCTTTGTTCTTCTTGTTGATTCTCAATATGGTGGGGTTGTTAAAGTTGAAGGAGATGTAAATAAAATGGAGTTTGATGTGAATAATGTTTATCAGTGTTCTGCAGATTGGATTAAAAAACATTCTAGAGTTTCAGTCTCTCCAATTGATAGGATCTGGAACAAGCTTGGAAATGCCAACTGGGGAGACATTGGAGCTCTACAGGTGCTTTTTGCAACTTTCCACTGTATTATGCAATTTGCTGGTATGCCAAAGCATTCCATTGAAGATTTAGCAGCTGATCATGGCTCACGCCTACAAACAAGAAGAGTGGAACGGCAGTTGGGTGATGTCAGAGTTAATGGAAATGGTCAATTTCGGTTTCAGCAGCAAACTGGTTCTCCTGAAATTGTTGAAATTCAGGATGGATCAATTAAAATTGAGCCTGAAGAATCAATAATGAAAGTGGAGGTAGGGTCTGTATTATGGTTGGAGGATTCAGACCAGGAAAGGGGTTATCATATTAATGATATCCTATACAATGGTGAACTAGAGTATTACATTGCTTCACCTGTTGAAGATCCAGGAAAATCCCTGTTTCTTTATGTTGGTTCCCATCCTTCTCAGCTGGAGCCAGCCTGGGAAGACATGAATCTATGGTATCAAGTTCAGAGGCAGACAAAAATATTGACAATTATGAGACAGAAAGGTATTTCTAGCAAATATCTACCTCAATTGAGTGCTTCCGGCAAGATTATTCACCATGGTCAGTGTCAGAAACACATTTCAGGTGGGAAATGTGATTACCTTTGGTGTGGTACCCCAATTCTTGTGACAAGCCCTGTTGGTGAAACAGTTGCAGACATGGTAAGTTCTGGCAGATTTGGTGTAGATGAGGCCATCAAGTGTTGCCATGATTGCTTGTCTGCACTAGCTATTGCCTCATCTGCTGGTATTCGACATGGAGATATCAGGCCAGAGAATGTAATTTGTGTGAGATCTGGTGTAAGATATCCTTATTTTGTCCTTATTGGCTGGGGTCATGCCATTCTTGAAGATAGGGATCGGCCTGCCATGAATCTCCACTACTCCTCGACTTACGCTCTGCAAGAGGGAAAGTTATGCTCTGCCTCAGATGCAGAGAGCCTGGTGTACATGCTTTATTTTTGCTGTGGGGGGCCTATGGCTGATATGGACTCAGTTGAGGGGGCACTGCAATGGCGAGAGAGCTCTTGGTCCCGAAGATCAATTCAGCAGAAGCTTGGTGATGTTTCAACAGTGTTGAAAGCATTTGCTGATTATGTAGACAGTTTATGTGGCACTCCATATCCAATCGACTATGATATATGGTTAAGAAGATTGAGGAGAAATATTCATGACGACGACCATGGCAAGGAAATTGACACTTCAGGCTAGGATTTTTTGAGTGGCCGAACTAGGAAACAAACCTGAGCCTCATCCGTATTGTTTGTCTCATTGACTGTGGTTATGCCGATGTTTCCCATTACATGTGGTCATTTCGAAGCTCACAGAAAAGTTATCTGCAGAACAGTGGGACAATTTTTGGAATGTTTTCAATTTGGAGATTGATTATGAGCTCCCACATTGTGGCATTCAGCCTTATACATTATCGGAGAAAAGTCTGGCACTTGCATGCCGCAGGTTCTGTAGAAGCTCAAATATATATAATTGGGTTTTGTTTTATAGATAAAGCATACGTTGTATCATTTGATATTCGTTGTGAAGATTGGCCAGTAATTTGTATCATTTGATTAAGCTTATATATAATAGGTACATGGTTGATGACCCAAGCAACATTGTTCTGTTGTGAAATCCACAATTGGTGTACAGGAATTAATTTTTCAAGGTGATCAACTCCATAATTCTCTCTCATAATTCCATCCCCATCCCTGTGCCTGTGGCTTCTGCAGACATGGGAGCCAAAATCTATCTGTTTTCAGTACAAATGATTCTTCTCCCCTTTGAAAGATTGTTTCGAGCTTAAGTACATACAAATAGACCCTAAGCATTTAAAAAGTATAAGTTTAAAGAAACACCATCAACATTTACTTCAATTGGTATAAATAGAACCTAAACCTTGCGATTAGCACACAAATAAGCATCCAAAACACCTATAATCAAAGCAACCCATGTTTGAGCATTTTCAAGTTTAGAAACTTAAGTTTTCAGTCCAATTTACCTCAAATTTTCAACCACCAAACAACCTTAGTAATTAAAAGCAAAGATATTATGTTGTAGTACGAAGTTTATGCTTTACAAATATAAAATTTATTCAATTTGGAAGTTGGAAAGGTAGAGAAATCATCGCCGCAATTCTGGTCGACAACCTGAAATTTCTGAAAATTCTAAGGTAAAAATCTGTGATTTATTCTCAAATTTACCTCAATTTTTTAACCATCAAATGACCTTAAAAATTCAAATGAAGAATTTTACGTCGTACTATGAATTTCTAATGGTATAAAATTTGGCAAAACGGAAAGGCATCGAAAAATGAGATGGAAGTGGCTAAGTTAGCCATCGGGTTGCTGGAATTTTGAGGAAGACAATGAATAGTGGCTTCCCAAAACGACGTAATTTTAATAAGGGCTAGACAGATATTTTCCAGCGAGCACTTTTTAGCCTTACAAGTTTAAACTTCTTTTTACTGGGTCCTTTTAATAAAATTAAATTAAACTTAGTTTGGTATTTAATTTTTTTTTTAATAATTAAATTATGGGACTAATATTTTCATGATGATTAAAATTTAAATCAACTCCAGAATATTATTTTGATGAGATTAAGTTAGACTTAATCATTTTGTTACAAGTAAGAAATTATGAACTAAAATGTATTTGCTTAAATTAAATTGTTTAAATGTTATATTTCGTCAAGTAGCTAAATTGATTTAAGTGCTATAATTGCTCTGTTTTAATTTAAATATTATGTTTTAAATAAAAGATTAAATGGTTTTGTAATTCTAAATTGGCTAGAATTAGTTAGTCCATATATTTATATAATAAATTGTTTGAAAAATGAATGAATCGTTTAATCGATTAATGGATAAAATTTCAAATAATTAGGCAATCTGATTATTTAATTTAAGAAATTAAATATACTGATGTAATTAATAATTAGATAATTTTGAATAGAAGAGATTTTGGTTATGAAATAATCCAAAAATTATTTTGATGAACAAGAAAAACCCAATTTTCATAAAATGTATAATTTTTATAATAAGTATGAATAATAAATTAAATTATTAGTAAGTTAATTTAAAACCTTTTTGACATTTTGATTTATATATATCTACTTATATATGATATTTGCGTTTGAAACTGTACGTGATAAAAAAGTTTCCCGCCATTCATGCATCTTACTAGGCATTATAGTACTTACTTTCCTTATAGATTTATTACATGAATAAGCTGTAGCGACTTCGTACTTCTTCTTTGTGAACCGTGCAAATATCAAGTGTTTTATCTATCTAGAAGATTTCTAATCTAGTTGATCCAGTGTGAGGTATAAATAAAGATTGTGTTTGTAACATGACTTATAAAATTATTATACTCTAGTGTATAATACTAAGACATAATAGTTATGTATGAATAAATTTATCACTTTGAGTGCAATTTTTAGGCTGGTATTGTTAATGCCATAATTTAGTTATATTTTGTTTGCTAAATTGCTCATTTTAAAGATTTATATTTTGTGATTTGATCATATTGAGGTTTTTATTTTTATAAGAATTACTCGGGATTTTTGAAGCTAAAATGGGCAAAAAAAAGGCAATAACGCAGATTTAAAGAAAGCAGGGGTTTGATAGCCAAGGAAAACATGTAATGTGGGCCTGCCTAAGCAAATCGTGGTGTCAGAGTCTGCTTATTCGGAATTTCATTTTAAATTAGTTTCTTTTCTTATCTAAGGAGAATCGGGATTTTATCTTAAATGTGGGCCTGCTATGTAGGGATTTTTAACTAAATGAAATTAGGTTTTTCAAGGGAATATAAATAGAAAAGAAAGAGGAGGGGGTTGAGAAAGTTGTTTTTCACTCTTTTTTTTTTTTCGGCAGAATTTCTTTTCTTCAGAATCCCAGAACTAGTTCGATAGCCTTTAGTGGCTAAACCTTTCTTTCTTGGTTGAAGGAAGCGAATTGCAATTGATTGTAAGTGTAAGACTTAGGAGTTTACTTAGTTTCTTTTATTTTAATGGTATTAATGATTCTTATGAGATTATTTTCATGATTGAATTGATTAATTACTAGGGTGTACAATTAGTTGTTAATTAGTTTTGTTCGACCGCTCGATTCAAATAATTGACGTTCATTTGTTTGTTTCAATAAAGAGCACATAGAATCGCGATTCACTACGTTAGGTATATGTGATTTTATGAAGAATTTTTATCTGGATTAAATGCATGTCGTACATGTATTGTCTTGTTAATTTGTTCTCTTGATTCTTAATGCTATTAATTATTTAAATCTATGATCGTATCTAGATTGTTAATTAATAAGAATAAATAAAATACATGTTTTTAATTGTTTAATCTTAAGATAGGGCAAGTTTTTAAAATCACAATGAATATTAGTTAATAAAAGGATTATATTTTGTGTCTATGATCACTTTTTGTCAATTGCATTGTTGACCAACAACCAAGGTTCGTTTTCATTGATTTTTCCCTCATTTAATTTCAATTGTTTTTACTGCAATTCTTTGATTTATTTGCTGAATTTTCTTCTTTTAATTAGTTCTAGTTATATTCACAAAATCCCCCCTTTTGGCTTTTTACCTTTTTTTTTTTAACAAATATTGTTGCTACTAATCTTTACGAATTTCCTGTGGGATCGACTCTTGCTTACCGTTGCTATATTACTATAGTTGGATAGCTTAAATTTAATTTGGGTGTAGACGACAGTATTGCCAAATTTTGGCGCCGTTGCCTGGGAATTTTGATAGTTAATGCACAATACTCGTTTAAGGAAGCTAGTAGACTTGTTATATATAATTCATAGATTGAAAAGGCTACAAAACAACATCAGAAGTTGACTAAAATCAAGAGAACAAACCCATCAACAGCTGCACCTTCATCTCCTGTAGTATTACCAAGCTGACTGAAGAAGTACAAATAAAGGCTGAACCAATTGAAATAGTGGCTAGAAATCAGAATCAGACCTTGAGGGAGTTGGCTGCCCATGATTTAAATCAGCAGCCCCTTTGCATTACTTTTCCTAATCTTGATAATAATGCTACTTTTGAATTAAAATCTGGTTTAATTCATCTTTTGCCTACATTTCATGGTCTAGCAGGTGAAGATCCACACAAGCACCTCAAAGAATTCCATGTAGTTTGCACGGGAATGAAACCCAATGGAGTTACGGAGGAACAAATTAAAATGAGAACTTTTTCTTTCTCTTTAAAGGGAGACGCACAAGGTTGGCTGTATTATTTACTAGCTGGGAGCATCACCATATGGAATTCTATGAAAAAACAATTCTTGGAAAAATTCTTTCCTGCTTCCCGTACAGCCAACATTTGAAAGGAGATATGTGGCATCCGACAACAGCATGGGGAGTCATTATATGAGTATTAGAAGCGCTTCAAAAAGCTTTGCACAAGTTACCCCCATCATTAAATTAGTTATCAACTCCTTATTCAGTATTTTTATGAGGGACTCTTATTTATGGATAAGAGTATATGATCGATGCTGCAAGTGGAGGAGCTTTGGTTGATAAAACACCAAGTGTAGCCTGCGAGTTGATTGGAAATATGGCATCTAACTCACAACATTTTGGAACTCGAAATGACCATTCAGCGAAGCATGTTAATATGGTAAATGTTTCTTCTATTGAAAAACGAATTGATGATCTCACCACTCTTGTTAGGCAATTGGCGGTTGGAAAAATGGAGTCCGCAAAAGCTTGTGGAATTTGTTCTATGGTCGGGCATCCTACGAACATGCATCCTACATTGCAAGATGATCCAGTTACAGTTAATACTGTAGGCAATTTCCCAGGACAACCCCAGTACAATTTTAATCCATTTTCCAACACATATAACCCGAGCTAGAGAGATCACCCTAATCTTCGTTATAAGAACACACAGAACCAACCCTATCTGCTAATTATCAGTAGTATAAGCAGCCATTTCAGCCTAGGCAACAATCTCCTACCAATAATAATGACTCACGTATGTCTCTTGAAGACATAGTTAAATCTCTTGCTACTAATACTTTGAAATTTTAGTAGAAAATTGAGTCAAGTATTTAGAATATTAAGAATCAAAGAAGCCAAATGGTAATAACCATAGGGAGATTGGAGGCTCAAAATTTTGACAAGTTGTCCACTCAAACCATGATTAATCTGAAGGAGAATGTTTGTGTTATAACTTTGTGAAGTGGAAAAGAAATAAGGAAACCAACCCCACGAAATTCTAGAAGGCAAATAGAAGAGGAAGTGGAAGTGAAAGTTCCAAAGACATAAGAGAATGATGTAGAATTATAGCAGGAAATCAGCCAGCTAGAGGTGATAGTGCAGCCCCCATTTTCGAGCCGATTTGCTAAGGAAAGAAGAGAAGAGAAGAGAAGAGAAGAGAAGAGAAAAAGAAATGAATTTTAGACAATTTTCGGAAGGTTCAAGTATCAAACAAATTACTAGGTATGCTAAATTCCTTAAGGAATTATGCACTACTACCAAGAGAAAGTTGAAAGGTAATGAAAAGGTGAAATTGGGAGAAAATGTGTCGACCATGATTAAAAAGAAGCTACCAAAAATTGTAAGGACCCAGGTATGTTTATTATTCCTTATGCCATTGGAAATTTAGGAATTGAAAGAATATCGTTGGATTTAGGTGCATCTATAAATGTCATGTCTTATTCAATATTCACATATTTGAACTTGGGACCTTTGCAAGAAACCAATGTAGTCATCTAATTGGTTGACCGTTCCATTGTTTATCCATTGGGTGTGCCAGAGAATATTTTAATTCAAGTAGGAGAATTAATCTTTCCAGCTGACTTTTACATATTGCACATGGAGAATGATGAATCTTCATCTTCTTTTTCTTTATTGTTGGGAAGACCATTTTTAAAATATTCTAGAACTAAAATAGATGTGTACAATGGTTCATTGACTATGGAGTTTGATTGTGAGATAGTTAAATTTAACATTTATGATGCCATAAAATTTCCTAATGATGAGCAATCTGTTGTTTTTGTGGATTTCATTGACATCTTGGCGCAAAAGACTTCTTCTGTGAGCAGGGAGGTTGAAGCAATTTTAGTGGAAGGAACGGTGGCTAATAAAGGGCAACAGCTTAATGGAGATTTAGTGCCTTCCTAAGAACTAAAAATAGAGTACAATATTTTTGAAAAATCCAAGCAATTGGTGGGGGAAGTACCAAAAGTGGAGCTAGCGAGAAATAGTTCATACTTCGAGAATTTTCATAATACAGTGGTAGAGGAAGTAGAACTGGCCAACCTAGTCTACTCATAATTCCAGTTCCAAGTTCCTAACGTCCAGCTTATGACGCTAAAGAAGCATGTTTAGGATTTATATTTTTTTATTTTATTTTTCTGAATAAAATAAATAAATAAAAAAACAGTGCCATCATCCCTTGGTCAATTTCTATAGGATAAGAAGAGCTCAAGAATGGTCATTAATGGTTAATATGATTTATATGGGTTAAAATTGTTGTTTTTGGTTATGTACAGGAAAAACTGAAGACATGGATAAATTTTTAAATCTAATTTTTTTATCTATATTTTAATGTTTTGGCCATTTATTACATTTACACTAATATTTCTTTTTACTTTTAATATTTTACAGGAGGGTTAAACGAGTTCAGACCCCTAAATGCTTCCTTTCCTTCGTCCCCTTCCTCCTCCTATCCACCATCTCATCAGTAGCCATTACCCATCGATCAGAGCTTTACCAGCTAGGATCGCTGGAGTCCAGCCGTTCAAAACACTACATTTGAACCATCAGTAGCTCCCATTCTTCTTTTCTTCGAACTTTGGCAAACGTTATTGCTATTCTCATCGCCCTCCCCATCTTTTTCATTGGTCCATCTAAACCATCTCCACATTGACAACCACCAGAGAAATGGAAGCCGTCATCGCATTGATTTTACTTATTGGTTGCCATGATTTCACCAATTGGTTTTCAGAACCCTAAAACCACCACCATATGCCCTTCATCTCTACTGTCCTTTCACCGATCCCTTCCTCAGCGAACCACTTTTGGGATTTAACCTAGAAACCGCCACTCACACTCCACTGCCACCAACGATCAGGGGATTGAATCACTCAAGGTTTTTCAAGGCTACACTAAAAAGAAAATAAAGTACCAAGTCAGTTTTCCAATTTAAAATAAATTCAAGGCAACCAATTTTAGGTCAGTAATCTTAGTTTACTTTTGATTATTAGATAATTGAATGTTTGAACTAGATGCTATCTAAGAGTTTTTGCTCTACTCGCTTAATTTAATGCTTTTGATTATTCAAAACAGTAATCTTTTGCTCTGCTTGCTTAATTAAGTTGTTTAAGATATGATACTGTTTTGTTAGTAAAGAAATTCAAAATATGTAATGTGTGATTGCAATGTGATGAGATATTTTTATTCTGAATTGATTTTGCATTTGTTTAATTGAAATTCTCAACTCATATCAATTTTGGAATGATGAGTTTCAAGCACCATAGGCATGATATACCGCTGGTCTTGATTGTTGTGAGATTCTGCTTTTTGATTTAGTTGCAAATTCGTTTCTAAGTTCTTGCAAGTTTCAATTGAAGGGGAATAATTGCTTGTAATGACTCACACTACAACCACCTCCATTTATTTATCAGAACCATAAGTACTGCAACTCAATCCACCATTATTCCCTTTTATTTTGAAGCCACGTAGCTATCGCTCTATCAACTAAAAACCCAACCATAACATCTCTACCTGCATTTTTGCTAGGTCTCGAATACCACCATCACCATTTGGATAAAAAATGCTCTTCCTTGCCCAAATCGTAACTTTGCAATTGAGGACTCTGGTGCTCTTTCTTTCCAATCTTCCTCACTAGTCACCATCGTTCACCTCCGCATTCATACAGCTTTTTGTTCTTATATGACCAGTTGCCGATAACATCCCAGTAAAACTCTACCTCTGTTTTTCCAATCCACGCTAACAACTTTTGATTCCACAGGCCAGAAAATTCCAAATCCAACAAGCCAATGGTGCAAGGTTCTTTTTGTTCTTTCATCTTCTAGATTCAAATACTGCATCAAATATAATTTTGAGCTTCATTAATTACTTGCTTGCAAGTTTTTTTGGTCTGTTTTTGTATTTTTCATTGCATCCAACAAATAGGTTTCTCTGCTTTTGATAATGGTTTTGCTTAAGTTGCTAATATGAATTTTTCCTATCCTATTAAGAAACGGTTTAATGTTAGCATGTTTTTAAGTTTATGCTAGTAATTGAATGGTCATGATTACCTTCTTATTCTTTAGTTTCATTCTTGTGTTGCAAGTGGGAAAAAGAAAAAAGAAGGATTTAATAAAAAGAGGAGAGTAATTTGAAGCAGTATCGTACAACCAGAAGGCAGCAAGTAAGTTGACGGTTGGATTTTTGGCGAAACAGGGAAGTATTTTTATTCTCACTTTTTCCATTTTTTATGTTTTAGACTCTTCTTCTTTGTTGGATTGGTTGATTGGTTGAAGACTAAGTGTGAGAGAATTATGGAGTCTAGTTATTATGAGTGTTTTTGCTGAGTTAATAATGCTGCTGTCATGCTGAATTTTTAGTGTTTTGCTCTTTATTGGTCAATTTACATTTGTGAATATGGAATGTGTTAAATTTTAATTTGCGCTTATTTGTTGGGTAAAAATTGAGCTTTATGAACAAATGCTTCTTAAGTTTGAAAGTCTAGGCACTTATCCCATGAATATTTTGAGTACAATTTTTGAATATTTTATGTTTTGGGATTACTCAATAGGGTTTATTGTGTTTTCACAAGAGAAGAACTTTGTCTTTGTCACTTGATTTAACCATTGCGAGAATCTTGAATGACGAGACTAATAAGCGGAACTTTAACTTGAGATTGACTGGCATTGCACTCATGAACTTTGATTGAAATTGTTTACACTTAGAATTCTCAAATTTATTTTTCAAAACTTAATATCTTTCTATAGGTGTTTTTGAGAGTAATTTCCAAAGCAAAAATTTAGGATAACTTCTATGAATGCTAGAATTTGTTCCCTTAAGGCGAAATCCTAAGCGAGTCTCGATTTTGGATATGATTTAAGTGTTCTTTTTGGCCGATTTGTTAATCCCTTCACCTTTTTCCCACCTTTATGTTACCGTTCTTTTCGCCCCTTCTAGCCTATGAAGTATGCTAAATGCTTACTTTAAAATTCTTTTCATAGCCCACAATATAACCTTATAACCAAAAAGCCCTTTTTCTGCCACCTTTTTTTTGCAAAAAAATAGTCTTTTCAATTATTTGTTGAGCATATGCATATGTTAATAGTTAGCATTTGACGCAATTGCATTTTGTTTAAGCTTTTATTTAGTTTTTAGTTTTTAGAATTAAAGATTCTGCAACCCATGCATGTTAGATGTAAATTTTTCTTGGGCTCAATTTTTTTTTTGTAAATAGATTTTAGGGTATTCATTATTCTTCAAAAAAAGGAAAAAAAAGAGAAAAAGAAAAAACAAAAAAAATCAGCAAAAAAAAAAAAAGAAAAGCGAAAAAAATGATGAAAAAAAAGAATGTAATAGAGTTTTTGGGTATAAGTCTTGTTGTTCTTGTATTAATATAGAATTTTAGTTTTGAGTCGCAATTCTCATCATTTGAGCATTTAAGTTACATTTATTATGCATTGCTCCTTTGAGGTTAAAAGTGGAAAGACTTGTTTTCTTGTTATTCTTTATCCTTACATTATCCTTCTTTTGTAACTTTTACCTTGGCCTAACCCGAATGAAAGACCTTGTAGGACAAGCATTATCCTACATTAGTGGAGAGGGAATTTGAAAGAGGGCATATGGACGTTCACCCTTTTTATTTTATTGAAGCCATAAAAGTGTTTTTAATGTTTTGTTAATTGCTCGTTAAAATACTTGTTCATTCAAACTTTGAACTAATGCTCACTTTTAGAATTCTTAATGTAACCTTTTTCAATTAAGTTTATGATGATGGGATGATATTGATGGTTGGGTTTTCAATTGCAATGTTGAGTTGTTTGAGAAATTTGTATATGTTGGATTGAGTTTTAAGATTAAGTTTGTGGTCTTCTAAATAGATTTGATTTTGAGTTTTGAGTCATGCTTGAGGACAAGTATAGGATAAGTGTGGGGGAATTTGTTAATGCCGTAATTTAGTTATATTTTGTTTGCTAAATTCCTCATTTTAAAGATTTATATTTTGTGATTTGATCAGATTGAGGATTCTATTTTTATAGGAATTACTCGGGATTTTTGAAACTAAAATGGACAAAGAAAGGCAATAACGCAGATTTAAAGAAAGCAAGGGTTTGATAGCCAGGGAAAACATGTAATGTGGCCCGTCTAAGCAAATCGTGGTGTCGGAGTTTGCTTATGCGGAATTTTGTTTTAAATTAGTTTCTTCCCTTATCTAAGGAGAATCGGGGTTTTATTTTAAATGTGGGCCTAATATGTAGGGATTTTTAGTTAAATGAAATTAGGTTTTTTTAGGGGAATATAAATAAAAAGAAAGAGGAGGGGGCTCGGAACGTTAGTTTTTTTTGGGGCAGAATTTCTTTTTTTTAGAATTTCAAAACTGGTTATATGCCCTTTAGTGGCTAAACCTTTCTTTCTTGGTTGAAGGTAGCCAATTGTAATTGATTGTAAGTACGAGACTTAGCAGTTTACTTAGTTTTTTTTATTTTAATGGTATTAATAATTCTTCTGAGATTATTTTCATGATTGAATTGATTAATTACTAGGGTGTACTGACGCAGAACCTATGGCACCCGGTCTGTTATCGAACTCCAAAAACGAAGGAAATCCATCCCTTATAATACCCGTTGCTTAAAGAAGCAAGAACGCTAATAATCGAAGGATTTGAAGGATCGAAATTTAGACCCCCAAGGAATCTAGACATCAACCTTTGCTCATCCTCTCAATGCTAGCTCTTGCCATGATCATCTCCATCTCCTTGTGGTATTCTTCAACACTCTTACCTCCTTGAATCAATCTTGCCAACCAATTATACAAATCCATATAGTAATGAGAAGGAACAAACCTCGTTCTCATCAACTCTTTCAACGTTTCCCAATCTAGTATGGGTCGCATTCCCTTTCTTCTTCTACTAGACTTCAATTGATCCCACCAAAACGTAGCATATCCTTTGAACTCCATAGCTGCAATATGAGACTTCTTCTCTTCAGAATAGTTGTGACATTCAAAGATTTGCTCTACCTTCCGCTCCCATTCGATGTACTCTCTTCAACATTGTTTCTCCATTCGAAGGAAGGAACCTTCATCTTGATGGAAGTAAGGTCATTATCATTTACCGAATTATTTTCAGCAATATCTTCTTCATTCTCTCGACCGCCTCTTCCTCCAAATCTCATTGGTTGCATTCTCACCAGTAACCTTACTTAAGGTGCTGGTTGTTGCGCTTGCTCTCTCATCATCTGATTCATACTCTCTTGTAGAGTAGTTAGCATCCTTGCCATCTCATTCATTCTTTCATTGCTTTGTTGCATATACGTTTCAAAGTTGCTAGAACCTTTTTGGACGTTTTTATCCCTTTTGCCACTCATGGTCACAAACACAAACTCACAAGAAAAATTAGTAATAAACAAATTTGCTCGAGGTGTTTCACTCTTACCTCACTTTCTCTGCTTCCTTGATTGCATGTCAAAATAATGGTGAACAAATCAAACAACGCAATACGTTCAAGAGAACTAGAATCCTAATTCCTAAACACCTAGATAGAAACTGAACGATTTTGGAGGCAACACAAGAATGTTTGTGTCACACGATTATATCAAGCTGGAATATTAAAACAAAAAAATAATACTCCAGCAATGTCAAGAAATTCAGAACACAAGCTTGAATAAGGAATAGAAATAATGAGGTCAATAAAATATGACGAATCTGGATATGTTGTATCAAAACCAACTCACGTTTAACAAGCTAGTTTATGGACCTATCAATTCTACCCCAAAACGCTGGTCAAAACTCCCCAAGAATGATAATTTTGGATTTCTCTACTGAAATAGGTAATGCAATTCAAATCAAACAGCCCCCCCCTCAATGGTGAAAATATCGTGACAAA
>CATIWJ010416625.1:0-12026 GCA_949640765.1 Croton laevigatus
GTTGACCCGAACCTGAACCGAACCCGATCGATGCACAGCCCAAGACACACATAGCACATTTTGTGGTTAGATGAAGTGGGTGAGTTGGATTATTTTATTAGATGTGTTTATAGTTTTTTATTGAGATAGTGGGTGTTGTCACATCATGTCTTTTGGTGGAGTATTTTAAATTGTATTGTAATGATTAGAAGAATAAGGGTATTTTGGGATAAAAGTGGAGAAAGTATGTATTTCCTTAATTTACGTGCAAAAGGGAATTTGGACAAATAAAAAGAACGGAGGGAGTATTTCACATCTCGTTCTACCACTTGCAGCCGCAACCCTCTTCCTCTTTTCTTTCTTCTCCATCTGTTCTCTGAAGCGCCGCTCCTCGTCATCGAGCGCCACCACCACCCAACTCCACAACCACAGCTTCACCGCCGCCACCCTCCCATTCGCTTTTGGCTCTCTCTCAGGTAGATCTCCCCGTACCCATTCGCTTTTGGCTCTCTCTCAGGTAAGCCCGAAGTATCTCTCTCTCTCTCTCTCTCTTTTTTCTTCTTATTTTGTTTTTAAACTTGGACTTGATCTGAGTGTGGGATATATTATATGAGCTTCATCTATGATATGAGCCTCCTCTATCTTCAAAATTATATGTTTGGTTCTTTCTTTTGATGAAAATAATATGACGAAATGGCCATTTTGGAGCATCCTTGGCTGGTTGACGTCGAGCTTCTGATGCCGCCATTGTTGTTCTAGTGGTTTTCTGATGCCGCCATTGTTGTTCTAGTGGTTTCTTTCTTGGGTTGTCTTGAATATATTCAAACAGAAAAAAAAGATTTGAAGTAATATCTGATCCGAGTAAGTTAGTATTTTGTTTCTTTTACAGTTAAGTTTGTGTTTGGTTCTTTTTTTGGTTCTTTTTGAGCTTCATCTATGATATGAGCTTCCTCTATCTTCAAAATTATCTGTTTGGCTCTTTATTTTGATGAAAATAATATGACTAAATGGCCATTTTGGAGCATAGCTGGTTGACGTCGAGCTTATGATGCCGCCACTGTTGTTCTAGTGGTTTCTTTCTTGGGGTTGTCTTGAATATATCCAAACCAAAAAAAATGATTTGAAGGAATATCTAATCCGAGTAAGTTAGTATTCTGTTTCTTTTACAGTTAAGTTTATGTTTGGTTCTTTTTTTGAGGCTACGAATATGATTTAAGAAAACTATTATCTGATCCAGTTGTTTCTTTCTTGTCTGATTCAAAGGAATATCTGATCTGCCTCTTTATTCTGAATTATCTGTTCAGCTTTGAGTTATTTTCTTTGCGTTCTGTTGCTGCCATTGTGCTGTTTCAACGGTTTCTTTATCGTTTAATTTGAAGGAATGTGGAATGTGAGCCTCCTCTTTCTTCAGAATTATGTGTTTGGTTCTTTATTTTAATGTGCACGATATTATGAAACTACTCTTTTTGAATTATTTTCTTTGCTTTTTGTTCTGCCATTGTTGTTCTAATAATATTTCTTTTATTTTTCATGCAGTAATTTTTTCTATTCCGGTGCAATGGCAACCTCAACGAACACGAGAACATTGATGAAGTTCCATCATCTAAAAATGACTCTTTTTTAATTTGATTGCAATTTGTTTATATTTTTTTAATTTGCCTATTTTTAAAGACAATTTCAATGTATGAAAAGAATTGAAGTTGTGAATTTTTTTTTTAAATTTAGTTTTGCTTTTAAATTTGAAAAAAAAAGGAGCAAAAAAAAAAAATCCGTGGATAAATCCGCGGATAAACTCACATATATCCTCCCCAATCCGTTAGCCAAAAAGCCCGATCCGCAGCGGGAACGGGACGGGGAAACATTTGCATGAGCGGGGCGGGGACGGGTTTTAGGAAACCCGCCCTGAACCCACCCCGTGCTCAACCCTAATCATATTGGGTGCTATCTTGATCTAGTAATCCTGTGCAATTATTATGATCTATGCAAAACCTTTCATAGAGCTCTAAGTAAATAATCTATTTTACCATTTTTTATTTATGTATTATGATAAATGCTCTTAATTTATCATTTTTGAATGAGTGTTGATAGTTTCCTTGGATTCGGATACTCTCGGCAAACAAATTTTATTTGTAAAAAAAATTTAATTATTTATTAAATAGTATCATAATTTTACAAATGCTTTTCTGAAAAAAAAAAATAATACTAGTAATAACTTCACGGATGCAATAACTACACATACATCATATTTTGAAAATTTCAGAATTTTAGCCAATATACGGTCTCAATTATTTTGTACCAAAAACAATAGTAATAAGCGATAAGTTGATTTATTAAAAAAAAAAAGTCAATTTTTGAAAAAAATGTAAATATTTTAGAAATGTTTTACAATGGACGTGGACTTTTCTCTGTCGTGAAATTAAAGATCACCGTTTTTTTATTTTTGCAAAATCAATTGGTTTGATGTAATAATACTCCAAAAACAGACTAGTCTTTCAGAAAAAAAAAGCATATAGTTGACCAATACGCACAGTAGCCTAGCCGGGTGATATTTATCCTATACATATAGTTTATTTAATTTGTATTTATTAACTACGGATGCTGAATAAATGTAAATCCATTTTATTTATTTAAAACGAAATAAAAGTCGTATGAATGTATCATAATATGTTTTTATTTTTTTAAAGTAAAAATAAAAGTTTGTATTATTTAATTAGAAGTTAATCAACAATAATCGGAGGGAAACCGACTTCCAATCTTCAACCTTGACAATTAATGTGATCGAGTTATCAAACTGTGAATAACTGCATTCGCAGACTAATACATAAAACAGCGATCAACATTGCCAATTTCAGAAATTAAAAATTTACAATAAGAAATTATCAAGCAAAAAGATGAATCATTCTGACTATGCACGGAAGCAATAACCTTTACTGCCAATACAGAATCAGATTCCAATAGTTAAAATGTGCTTTCTTAGCAAAAATGGAATTTTGAGTTGATATGAGGAAACGGCAAGAAGACGTGCAATTCAGATTACTGTGTTTTACTGTGATTTTTCCCCTCATCTTTGGCAAGAAGACGGTGCAATTCAAGTTCAACATTCGCAATGCAGGGATATTGTAAAATTTTAAATCATGAAATGCTACTACCTCCGTCTTTTTGAATTCTTTATACTCTAAAAACATAAATACCAAGAAATCACCAATAACAATACACATATAATAATAAACAATTACTAATCTTTTACACCACTTACTTTTTCACCAAAAACTTACTATAAATAGAAATGTAAACAACCAAAAAAGACACTCCAAAAAGGAAATGTAAACTACTCCAAAAGACGGAGGTAGTAATTATTTATCATTTTATTATTTTACAATTAAATAGTACTTTCATTTTATTTTTTTTTTTTTTGACAAATTACAACTAAATAGTTTAGAATTTTTTAAACAACAGGAAAAATTTAATTCAAATAAAGTCTAAGTAAGAATTGATTGAAATTTTAGACTTTGATATGTAATACAAGTGATCTAGAGATCTAATATAATTAGTGTGGTCTCGCAATTTACTCTCACTTAGATTAAAACCATCACCAAAGGCAAAAACTAGACACGTCTACACGTATGAGTTGCCGATAATATAAATTGGTTTCCATTTTCATTCACAAACTATAACTCACTCATCAATAGACATTCCAAAAGAACAATGAGGATTTGGGTACTAGTAATAGCTATAGCTTTGGTCTACCCATCAGGGGCGTTGGCACAGCAGTGTGGACGCCAAGCAGGAAATGCACTATGTGCTAATAGACTATGTTGCAGCCAATTCGGTTATTGCGGTTCGACCCCTGACTACTGCGGCACCGGGTGCCAGAGCCAGTGTAGGCCTACCTCAACCCCGACCCCGACCGGCACTGATATAACCAACCTAATTAGCCGAGAAACGTTTGAAGAAATGTTAAAACATAGGAACGATGGTGCTTGTCCTGCGAGAGGATTTTACACTTACGATGCTTTCATTGCTGCTGCGAGGTCTTTTTCTGGTTTTGCTTCAACCGGTGATATTGACACTCGTAAAAGAGAGATAGCTGCTTTCTTGGGCCAAACTTCACATGAAACTACGGGTCAGTGTACATTTAGAAGATTTAATTTCTTATATATGCAAAAACTTTACTTTTGTCTGGTGTTACTATTTCATATTTTTCTTCCATACAAAAGATTACCGAAATCTTGTTTGTCTCGTTATCATATTCAAGAGTGTTTCATTTAAGTTTGAACATTCTATTACAAAAATATACCATTTCTTTAAAGTATTAGATGATTCTTCTGACTTATTAAAAACTAAAATGGGATTTCTTGGATATGTAAAGGTGGGTGGCCTACTGCACCAGACGGTCCTTATTCTTGGGGTTATTGCTTTAAGCAAGAACAAGGAAATCCAGGAGATTACTGTGTTGCAAGTCAACAATGGCCTTGTTCTCCCGGCAAGAAGTACTATGGCCGAGGTCCCATTCAAATTTCATAGTAAGTTATGCTTTTTTACTTCTTGCATAAAATCAATTGGGTTGTTTGGCTTTTTTTTTTTACAACTACATAATGTTTTTAAAATACTTAATATGGATTTAAATTTGTTAATTCACCTTGACTTTTGCAGCAATTTCAATTATGGTCCAGCAGGGAGGGCAATAAACTATGACTTATTAAATAACCCTGATGCAGTAGCAACAGACCCGATCATATCTTTTAAGACTGCTTTATGGTTCTGGATGACACCACAGTCGCCAAAACCATCATGCCATGCTGTCATTACTAACCAATGGACACCATCTTCTGCGGACATTCAAGCAGGCCGGGTTCCCGGATATGGTGTCATTACCAACATAATCAATGGTGGTCTTGAATGTGGCCGTGGAGTAGATGCGCGAGTCCAAGACCGAATTGGATTTTATAAGAGATACTGTGATATTTTCAGAGTAGGTTATGGAGCTAACATAGACTGCTATAACCAAAGGCCTTTTGGTCAATAGATTTCCATTAAATTTGGTGCTATAGCACTACTTGATATGTAAAAATAAATGGAATGTCATGGAATAAAACAATAATACCTACTTGATATGTAAAAATAAATGGAATGTCATGGAATAAAACAATAATGCCTATTACTACCTCCGTTTTTATCAAATATTTACGTTTTCCTTTTTTAGGTGTTTTTTTTGAGTTGTTTATATTTTCATTTATAGTAAGTTTTATAATTGTTTATTATTATTTATTTATTGGTATTGATGAAAAAGCATGTTTTTTAAAGGGTTAAGTATTGTTTATTATTATTTGTATATTGGTATTGGTGAAAAGTGTGATTTTATTAGTATATGGCGAAAAGTAAATGTAAAAAATTGAGTAAAACAGAAGTAGTAGTAATTTTAGTTTTGGAATGTTCCACTCAGTTTGTAAACAAGAGAGGCCTATTCCATGTTATTCCATGTTATGTGTGGTCTGTGATTAAAAAAAAAAACTCAAAAAAAGTAAAAGAAATATATGATTTTATTGATACAAAAAGTCATTCATATGATAAAAGAAAAATTGTCAAAAAATTATTTTATGAAAGACACAAGGGCCAAAACAACTTTTGCTATTTCCCTTAATAGTACCTCCAAATTTTCAAGCTACCTATTAGGCACTCTAACTTTTGCTTCTTTTAGCACATTAATTAACATATGCCACTCCCAAAATATTGTGTGAACCCACACACACGATTTTAAAACCCATGTAATTTTGAAGACATATGTGCATCTCCTCATAAAATCAAGGACCGAAGAGAAATTTCAAATTGTCTCCTTCCTTTAACCAGGTCGCTTTTTTCACATTCAAAAGCTTAATGCCACTACCACATGACCTTCCAAGGAGGCTTGTAACTAAGGCCGAAAGGTGAACTCACAGTGGGCATGGTTTTGAACTCATGGTGGGCTTTGCTAATTTGTTCCTAGCCCAGGTCTAGCGAAGTAACCCATTTTCCTCATTATTAAATTAACTCTTCCCATCTCAAACATCTGATTTAAGACAAGTTTTCAGTCTTTACCTCGCATTCTACCATCTACAATGTGTCAAACTGGAATCCAAATAATTCCAAGTTCTCCAGCTCATGCTCAATTTTCAAGATGAGCACAATTGAAGTTATATTATCTATTTGCATATCACCACTATGGTAGATCCATGTCGGAATTTAAGCTTCTGGTGCAAGGATGAAGACACTTCTTTACTAGCATGTAACCATGGCCTTCGGATGAGCATATTAAAGCATGTGGTCATGTCAACGATTTGCAATGTGATATGGAAAGTGGTTGGCCCAATAATCACATCCAGAGTGACTAATCCTAGAACCTTGCGCTTGGCGTTGTCATAATCTCTAACGATTTGATCCATCAGATCCCAGCTATCTATTCCTAATTACTGGCTACTTTCAATTGGCATAAATTCAATGCTAAGCCATTATTAATCAATGCCATTCAGATCCCTTTTTCCCATAGAGTTGACTAGTGTGTATTGTTGTTATCAAACCTTTTTGCAGTTAAATCTTCATTTGTGACGGTGATGCGGAATTAGAAGCAGAATTGGATTTCATGGAGAGATTGGACCGTAGATCGGTCTGCAGGGTAGCCTAGGACTATTTAGGGAAAAAGGCCCATTTTGCTAGGTTGCAGCCAAATTGCGGCAGAAATTGGCAATGTCGGATTTTTGCAATTTTTTGGCCTATTCTCATCGGAAATGGAACAACGAGCAAAACACATAATTGATGCTCTGATGTTCATCACTTTTTGGCCAAATTCCATTGTTTGGGCCTCCAAAATGGCATTTTTCTGTTTTACCGACAAGTTTAATTTTCGCTTTTATGTTCCCCTTTTTATTTTTGGTTTAGGTTTTTTTATTTCACTATAAATATGTACTGTTGAGGTGTTGGACAAAATTTTTTGAGTTTAATACAATTTTTCTTTCCGGGGCGTAGTTCTCTGGGTTCCATAAATTTCCTGAGCATTCTTAAACTAAACATGATTTTTATTTATCTTTATGCTTCTGTGATTTGCTTCAGCATCAATTGGTATCAGAGCTTAGGCTATGGCACCTAGATGTGATCGAAGTATTCCACAGGTTTACAGTCAGGAGCAAATGAATCAGATGGAGCAACGGTTAGAGCAACGTCTGATTCAAATGTTTGATAGACATACTAAACAGTTAATGGACAGATTGGCACAAATGATGGATCAATTGAATCCAACTGCAGGGATTGAACATGAGGAACACGAGGAGGTTCCGAATAGGAGGGTCCAACCTAGAAGGGATGTCGTAGAAGATGACCGCCGGTGTTGGGAATCTGGAATGCGGACAGAAATTCCAAAATTCTAGGGTAAGCTGCAACCTGAGGAGTTCCTTGACTGGATTTCTATAGTGGATGAGACTTTGGAGTTTAAGGAGGTTGTCGAAGATAGACGTGTTTCCCTTATCACTACTAGATTTTGAGATAGGGCTGCTACATGGTGGCAGGAAAAGAAGTTGATGCAAATGTGGATGGGGAAAGATAAAATTAATTCCTGGAGAAGTTGGAGAAGCACATGAGGTCTGAATTTCTACCTTTCAATTTTCAGAGGTTGCTGTTTCAACTTTTGCAAAATCTGAGACAAGGCATAAAATTAGTAGACGAATATACTATTGAATTTTATCAACTCGTCGCCCGGTGTGATCTGTAGAAGACGGAAGAAGCTATAATCAATCTCCTCCCACATATTTAAGCAGAAGATATAATCAATCTCCTCCCACATATTTATTACGTTGCTTGTGTTTATCTATGCCCTTAATTAGTTTTTACACTATTTTTCTGTTTTCTAGATGTCTATCGGCTGTGTTGCAAAATTAGAATACAAAACTATGGTTGTATGAGTATCATATCGGGTGCTATCTTGATCTAGTTGTGGTCACCATTTGTTATTAGGCCTACATGAGTAGACAACCAAGCTATCCTGTGCAATTTTGATGATCTATGCAAAACCTTTCATAGAGCTCTAAGTAAATAGATCTTTTTTTAAACCCTTCATGCGCCTCATATTAGTTTGAACTTCACCCTCCATTTTTTCATGAACGAAGGGTGCGACTGAACCTTTTTAGATAGTTCAGGTGCTTAATTGTATCACTAGTTAAATGAGAAATCTCAAGTCCAAAAATATTGTAGCACAAGGGTGAAAAAATGTAATTGAACCTCCAATGCCAAACCAATATTATTTAGAGTTTATAATTTTTTAATCTATTTTACCTTTTTTTTTTATTTATATATTGTCATAAATGCTCTTAATTTATCATTTTTGAATAAGCGTTGATAGTTTCCTTGGTTTCCGACACTCATAAAACAAATCTTATTTGTAAAAAAAATTTAATTATTTATTGAATATTACAATAATTTCATTCGAAAAATTAATTATTCATTAAAGATTATAATAAATTTACGGATGCTTTTCTTACAAAAAAAAATTACGATGCAATAACTGTAGTCATAATTTCAGAAATTTTAGTTATTATACGATCTCAATTATTCTATACAAAAATAGTAATAAACGATAAGTTGATTTATCAAAATAAATAAATAAATAAATAAATAAATATATATATATACAAATTTAAAATATGAGATAAATTTGCAAACAAAAAAAAAAAATGGGAGGAAATTATAAATTTTATTAATACTCAAAGAAATTTTTGTAAATATCCTTTTTATATTAAAAATGACATTTTTCATCATAAAAACAAAGTTTTAGTGTGACAGAAAATAAAATTTAATTTTTTCTATATAAATTTCTTAAAAATATGGGATTTTTTTTTCCATCCGGTACATAAGATGTTATCAGACACCAAATCAATCGATTTTTTAAGAGTTTTTAACTTCTTTTTTTTTTTGCATAAATGTCCTTAATTTGCCAATGATCTATTGGATTAATATAATCTATCATATGTAGGCAATGGTAAAAAAAAACTTATAGTTGGCTAATAGGCACAGTGGGCTAGCTAGAATTTTTTCTTTTTCTTTTTTTTTTGGGCAAGGCCTAGCTAGAATATACTACCTCTGTCTTTTGGGGTTATTTACACTTTTTTAGGGTTGAGTAGATTCAAGTTTGGTGTTGATAGTTTGAAGGGTTGGGTTTGTTTTTTAAAATATTATTTATATATTATTAAACTACAGTAATCATACTTTATAACTAACTTAAACCTACTTTAATCTACCAAACCCAACCTATCAAACTATCAACACCAAACTTCAACCTAAATATGCTGTTTGAAATGTAAAGAATTCAAAATGACGGAGGTAGTATATTTTTTTTTAACAAAGATATTCATTTCATTAACTGGATTTTGAGCAGATAAGTACAAAAATCAAATCCACATATTCATCAATATACAATCCGAACAACACAAAAGATAAAGAAAATTGAATCAACATGGCACCGTCAGATTTGAAGCTTTATCTTGAGATGATATTCTTCAAATCCTCTAGAAAAGCAGACCAACGGATGAAGCTCTGGAAAATCCGGCCACCAACATCCTGCAGTGCAACTTCATCTTCAAGGCCTAAATATTTCTACTTGAAACTTCATTGGAAGAAAAGCAAGAATACCAAATTTTAAAACCCCAGATGAAAAGATCTACTAAAAAAAAGATGAAACTCACAGCAATATTGCGGATCTATTGCAAAAATAGTAGATCAAGATCTACCATAACCCAAACCCCAGTAAAACTAACAAAGAAACGAAAAAACCGAACGCTCATTGAATGTATGTCCATTTTATTTAAAGCGGACTAAAAGTCTCATCATAGATAAAATGATTTTTCTTAGTGAAAAAAAGGCATTTTGAGTACATGCCCAAAACAGAGGATGAGCCATTAATCAATTGTAATGACCTAAAAACCAGGCTTTTGATATTGTTAATTAATAAATTTATTTGAAATATAATTATAGTGTTTAATTGTTAGATTTTATTATTTTAAATAATTTTTTTCTTAATTTTATAAAATTAAAATTTTATACCAATTTTATTTTTGAAGAGTATGAGCCGGAGGATGAGCCATTCATCAATTGTAATGGCCTAAAGTGGGGCTAACTATGTAACCCTAAACTTTATGAAATGTTTGATTAACACTCCAAATTAAATTTTATGATATTAAGACCCCAATAAATAAATTTTGTCCTAATAACATCCTATTATACTAAAGATAAATTGCAAATGCAAACGATAACAGAAGAAAATATGCTACTACCTCCGTATTTTTTTATTCTTAACGTTTCAAACAGCATGAGTAGATTCAAGTTTTGTGCTGATAGTTTGATGGGTTGGGTTAGGTAGATTAAAGGATATTTAGGTTAGTTATAAAATACAGTTGTTGTATTTTATAACTAACCTAAATATCCTTTAATCTACATAACCCAACCCATCAAATTATCAGCACCAAACTTGAATCTACTCATGCTGTTTGAAACGTTAAGAATAAAAAAATACGGAGGTAGTAATAGGTAACACTTTCACTATTCCACCCAAAATTTTCTTAAATTTTTTCTCTCCAAAAAGCCCTTAAAAAGAAAGAGAAAATGTTTATTCTTTAAACACTTTCTGTCAAAAGGATGTTAACGCTAGCAAAAAGGGGCGCCTCTGTCAGATAAAGAAATGATGGACTGCATGTCAGTTATTTTTCTAATTAATATAAATTTTGGGTGTATATCGGACATTATGCACTATTTTATACCAAATGTATTGGAGATATTATCTGCATTTCTTACAAAATGCACCCTTTTTGTACACACCTGATATCCAGACCAACTTCCTTCTTTATCCACGCGTTTTCTCTCTCTTCTTGTCTCCACTGTGAACGTTTATAGATGTCAGTTTTTTCACTTTTTCTCTCTCCATTTTCTTTGGCTTTACATATTATAAAAGCACATTAAGCAATTGTTTTTTTTTATTCCCCCTCCACTAAAAGGCAAAAGGCAAAATCGTCATAAATCTACTCAAAATATCAAAAGTCTCAACTATTTTGAAACAACAAAAAGCCCTAAAGTCTCACCATTTCTAGAACGGAGGTAGTATATAAAATAAAAACATGCAAAATTAGATTCATTATTCACTATGAAAATTTATTTATCAAGTTAATAATTGAAAACTATAAATTTTATCATTATTTTAGGAAGTAAAGTAAGCAGGCCATTTTGAGATTAGATTAAAAAAAAAAAATTCACATATTTATATCTATTCAAACATAAAATATAAGTCTGAAAAATTCATATCAATTCCTTTGCTTTGTAGGTTTTTTTACTGTTTCAATTTTTTTAATTGTCATATTGGGTAACTTTACTTATAAATCAATTTCTATTTTATTATTTATTTGACGTGGGATAAATAAACTTTCCCCTCATTTCCATTCACAAAAAAAAAAAAAAATAAATATATATATATTCCGACATTTGAAAATGGAAAACTTTAATTGGATGAATTCGTGAAACCCACCCCACATACATATACTTATATAATTTGTTTGTACTATATTTCCAAAAGTAGATCACAAGTTATAAAATTTAACCTTGGGTTATAAATTAGATACAGAATTTTTCTAATTGTTGAATTTATATGTAATTTATAATATAAAGTGAAATTTCATAAATTAGGGGGCGGGAGTGGAACATAGTAGTAGGCATGTAAGGAAATGATTCAAAGGTGGTGAGTTTAAATTCCACCTGAATAAAAAATATAGGAAAATCTCCCCTCTTTTATTGGGTGCGTGCGTCGGGTGTGGGCGTGTATTAAAAAAAAAAAAAGAAATTTCATAAATTAGACCTGCAATTTTTTTATGTCGAGATCCAATATAGATAATTTAAAAAAAATATGAAACAAAGTGCACAAAATCAATCTCATAGGTAGAGCCACCTATCATGGTCCTTAAAACAATAACATATAAAAAGTTATACACGAACCCCTTATTTAACAGACCTGACAGCATGTATATAACAAACTAACGGAACAC